>CABFOV010001655.1:0-36890 GCA_902141375.1 Timema poppense
TACATATATATACATATATATACATATATATACATATATATACATATATATACATATATATACATATATATACATATATATATAATATTAAAATTCATAATTGTATTCCACCCATATATATATATATTTTTACATGGGATTGATATCAGATGGTGCAGGCAGCACTAACCAGCCGAAGAACTGAGTGCATGCCTAGGGCCAGATAGATATAGATCACATCAACACAACCTTCAGATTGTTGGCTTAAGAAGAAGTACGTATTAGCCACTGAATAATATTTTTAGTTTTCTATAATTCAGTATGATTTAGAAGAAGATAGAAACTGTTTATTTCCAAACCTGTTTTTTTAATCCGAATGTAATCAGAACTATTTTATGAAATTATATAGATGTGATTGTTTAAAATTAACTTATGCCCACTATCATAGGTAAATTATATATTTTGTATACAGGAAGACTTGCTTAAATTCTATGTAACTTTATTTTATTCCCAAGAGACAATTGGCTCTCTCATTTGAGCTGTCATGTTCACTAAGTTGCCCCACCTAAGAAAAGGTCGTAGGCATCTCTTGCCCAGAGGGTCAACGTAGTTTGGGAGTGAGAGCGTAGCTACTATTCTGGTCTGGCCTGTATTGGAACTTAGCCATAGCATTCTACTTGAACCTAGGACACAGAGTGAATCCGAGTTAGCAGATCCTGACCGTGTGAAAATACAGGGTGGGACACTTCATTGTCAACGTTAAGTAAAACAATATCTGGAAGAATAGCCAATATTCGAAAAAAATAATTTACAAAACAAAACATTAGCATGACACCTAAATATTAATTATTTTAAATCGTTTAGATCTCATTGAAATATTTAGCAGCCAAAGTAAGAACAGTAAATAAACAAATTTGTGTTTTAATATCCATTGAAAATTAAGATATTCATATGATAGTATTCAGTATTTTTGATTCTTAGTATTTTATACAAAATAAAGAGTAAAAGCAAAGCCTCAAAAATAACACTATTAATGTTGAGAAATTATAAGATTCGTTTTTTTTTCAATTATATTTATTTTTTAGCACCAAGTTTAACTACCTGTTCGTGGTATACGCTTAAGTATTAACTACGCTATAGTTTTTAGGCATGAAGGAGATTATGTTTATATGACGTGTACCCACGTTTGCGTGCAGAGAGAGATTGGAAAACCATTTTGGAAAAAAACCCTCTTAGTACACCCGACCTACGTTTTAACCTTGATCTCCCCGTCATTGGCAGTCTAGTATATTACGATAGTAGCTCATTAGACAATACGGCCACTGAAGTGGGTTATTTTCAATTATTACTTTTGTGCTCATGAGAGTAATTGTTTGAGAAGCACAGGTACATATAAATAAGGTGAAGGTCAGTCTTATAAGAGTTCTTGTTTGAGGGGTATAAATACGACTCTATTGAGACAGGTATGCTCAAAGTAGGGTCGTTTCCAAGGGCTTGTTGGGCATCTTTAGAGACCGTGGGGGTATGTGGACTTTAGACCAGGTTTTTTATCATCATAATCATAATAACCATCATCATTATTATTATTATTTAGATACAAAATAATTGTACTACTACATTAATTTCAATCAAATTTTATTTTATTAACATAATTTAATGTTAACTACAAAATGTGATCCTCTGCCACTCAAATCAAGCACATTTTAATAATATTACTATTATATTATAAATAATTGTAAAGTTGCATTCGTTAAGCACCATACGGTATTTATAAATTTTTATCCTTGGACCGTGATTATAATTATGATATTGACCCGGTGAAATGTTACAAAAACATATATATTCAATTTTCGACGTCTATTTATTTATACAATCAGAGAACGTTCACAATAATACACAGTTGGTGAATTATTCTCATTGTGTGAATCTACCATATGGTGTTGTTGTCCATTATAGTGTATTTTTATTTGACCAAGTATGTGCCAACACCATTTTGGCACCCGACATTGTATGTCTGGTGTAACCCTATTTTTCAGATTGATAATATCCCTCGACTATTATGGTTGGGATAGGAAATACTCCTTAGGCACGTGTTTGCACTCAACAGTATTTATCTTATCAAAATATTCCACACTGAAATGGTGCAATAAGTCATTAACCCAATTTGTTTTGACGTTTATAGTGCATTGTAACCAGGAGACCCAAGATCTTAATTGATTGGAAATGTATATTGCTTTAAATCTAATTGGCAACTTAGTGAACATCACATTTGTTCATACTCAAACAACAATTTGGAAAAGGGGCAAAAAATAATATAATGTAGATTAAAATGTAAACACTAGTTCCATATTTCTCCGCTAGAAAGCTTGGGAGATTGTGTGATCTTTCTTTATTTCCCTCTCTCTATCTTTATATATATATATATATATGATAATCATTCTTTCCCTCAGGGTCATTTGTTGGTTAAAAAGGTAAAGAAAGAAAAAGGGCGAAATTAAGTGATCTTCAAACAATCATTCAGTATGAATGTAAAACACTAGTGATCCTGATGGAAAGATATGTGTTATTAAATTTCAAAACATTTGTTAAGTTTGCTAGGGCTAGCAAATTGTTGGCGCCCATATACATTCAAAGAAAACATTGGTCTAGGTCCGACAATACATCATATATTATTCGTCATCTTAATTTAAAGAGTGAAAAACATATATATATTATAAGCTCTCCATTTTAATAAGAATATTGCTATTTAAATGAATTCGTTAATATTTTGTTACCATGATTTAAGAAATTAGGTTAATTCCTCTGTAGGCCTAAAGAATAAAGTCGAAGACACAGCTTTTTATCGTATATGTGATGACTGATGACTGATGACCATCTTGGAGAGAAAACTGTTCAAGAAGCCCTGCATCATGTACAGTTCCGGTTTAGTATATTAATATTTCAAATAAATCTTAGTAATGTAACTTTTACTGTAAGTTCATTTGTGTATACATATAATGGGAACATGGTTAAAAGTGTCACTCTCGCCAAATACTAAATTGGTGGTTATGGGAAGGTCTATTTCTTTAAGTTCCAGCTTGGTGAACCAATTATATTTTTCCTAAAATATATTTTTTACTTTCCCTCCATCCAAAGTCTGGTACAATTCCTATGTATTATATCTTCCTCCTCTTATATCTTGTAGGTGACCTGGCGGTCTATGGGTAAGGTGTAAGACTTCTGTGCTGGTGGCCGGGGTTCAATCCTCGGTCCCAGCATAGATTTATCTGATTACCAAACCCTTCCTTCACCTCTGACAAGACATCTTGTAAATGTGGGAAATGCCAGGCCTCCACCGTGGTTCGGATTCCACGTTAAACTGTAGGTCCTCCATTTCATCTCACAATCACCCTACCATTACACATTAGCGTAAGTGCGTATAGCCCGAACGGGTAGTAAGACGTGGTGCTAATAATAATAATGATCTTATATCTTATTAGTTTAACTTTGCAGATAGCCCATATGAATAGTAAGGCACGGTGCAACAATGAAAGAAAGTAATTATAATAAAATACAAATCTGCTTCTTTGGCCGTAAGGTATAACGTGCTAATCTCGTGTTGGACTAGATTATTGAATACAAGTAAGTCGGTGTTCGATCTCGGTTGGGTACAAGAAAGAGCAGTAAGATTCAGTGCTAAAATAAAAATAAAAAATAGCAGTTAAATAGTTAAACCCTATGGTTTAAAATACTTTCTAGAATTGCGTTATACTACCCGTTCGGCTTATATACTTATGTACTAATTACGCTAATAGATTTAGGGATTAGGGAGTATATATTTAGAGGTGGCGTACCAACATTTGCCTGGAAGTAGAGTTGGACCTATTTTGGATATCCACCCTCAGTATATTTGACCGAGATATGAACCTCGATTCCCCCGTCATCAGCGGTCTAGTCTACTACGATTGCAATGCCTCAGACCATGCGACCAACGAATTGGGTCTTAATATACTTAACTTTAGTATTGTTACTTCTCTTAACAAACAGTTGGTATCGATAAAATTAACAATAACTAATATAATCATGCACTCATACCATCACTCGCCTAGAGAAAGAGCGAGCAATCCACTACTATTATTTCAATTCAGAACGCCCTTTCATTGGTGAATCCTAGATGTGTAGGTAACTGCATCAAATATATTACGATTGTATTATTTTTGAACTCACTTGAATTCACTTTAATGATCGTCGCTAAAATTAATAGACCATTACATATAAAATATTTAAAATACTTGTGGTGTATGTGTGTACTTTCAGGACCTTTTCTCCCACTTATCAATATCCTAAATAGTCTAAATTTTGTATAGACTCCAATTATAATGTCTTATTTATGGAGTAAATTCCAAAACTTGAAAAATTCAATATGGTGGATACAAAATGTTAGATGAAACATACAAATTTATTCTTAGAGACCTGAAATTTTGTATGGACGTCTTTATCGAGTATGCCTTATTTATTAAAAACATCCAAAACTTTAAAAATTCATGATGGGGAATTCAAAATTGTGGACGAAACGTACAAGTTGATTCCTGGTAAAATTCCTAAGATTTTTATATTTTTGGTTAATCGTTATCCATCAGAATCCATTATTCATTCCTATAACTTTTAATTTAAGTGTAAACACACATTGGTTATATTATTATTCTCTTCGTGGCTAGCTAACACGCTAGTTTCGTGTTAGTTAGACCATTACTAATTTAATATTTAAAGTTTTCTTTGCTTATTTATAATCTCAAATTTCTCCTTACCAACATAACCATGAATATTACTAAACACTAATGAACGGTAAATCTACACTAGCTCTAGTAAAGCTTTGAAACAGTTTGATGGCCCCAGTAAAACAAACACAAAATTTAAATTAAAAATAGTAACTAAAATAATGATCCTTGGATATTCAAATACTAAATAGAGCCTATGTAATGTAATTGGTAAAAAGTGACAAAATCGGATAAAGAGCCATAATCGATTCAACAGTTTTAACAAGTTTATCTCAAAATAATATATATTTATCACCTAGAATTGAATTGACACCTGTGGAATCTAGCAGCCCCTATATTTTGAGATGAATGCAGTTCCGAGTTATAATGGTGTTATTAATTACTATTAATTAGTTACAAGGTCAAACCTTGGACATGATTGAAATCTATCCAACTGCCCAAGGATGTTTTCAGCCATGGCCAACTGTGCGTAGCCTTTTCGCATACAGTTTATAATTCATTTAATAAAACCGAATTAATTTAGTTCACTCTCGCGTTATCCAAGTTTACGAAAGAAAGATACATTTTTTGAAAACAAAGTCTAGCATCACATTCATTCATCATTTCGAGGTTGAGTTTCTTAGGTTGGTTAGTATTATAATCAACATGTCATAGACAGGCCTTAAAACCAATATTAAATTAAAATTAGTTAAGAATTACCAATAATTATATTCATAGAAATATTGATTTATTGGATAACTGTTTAACTCTGGCCTTCTACACGTTAAACTAATAATACTAGATCATCTCAATACAATAATTTTAGTATACAATTATTAAGATATAGTAAGAACCCCATTTGAATGTTTAGTAAGTTTTCACTTACGTAAGAGAAAGCTCAAAGTGCTTTTATTGAAATAAATATATAATTAATAGCCCAATAAATGTGTTTATTAAGATTTAGTGGTTGTTAATTGCCAGCTGCATCTAAAAATAGCTATTACACATAGAGTCATTGATATACGATGATAAGTTTAAATAATATAAAACATAATTTTACTATAATATTACAGAACTCAACCATGCACCATAATATTATATCAGAAACCAGTCCATTATCAACGCTCAAATACTTCTTATCTTATTATGATTCATCATTTATTATAGATCGTATAAACTCAAATATAAATAAATCTAATACAAATAAATATTTTTGGAGTTGAAAATTATAACAAATTTATTCTCAGTATTTGACACTTAACATAGAATTATAAATTTATCAATTAATTTAATAATAATTGTTTTAACCTTAATTCCCTTGATATTTTGAATAATTCCCCATCGATCTCCCCTCTTTTTCCTATTTTTTCTCTTTTCCACTAGTCTTCAGAGAACTATACAATGAGTTTAACTCAATAATAAGTTTTTAGTAAGCTATTCATGACAAACACTCCTCAGATATATTTTAAGAAAAATCTTTGGAGCTATTTTCAAAATAGTTCAACTTTTCAAAAATAACTCCTCAGTAAAAAATTATCTATCGGAATTTTACCCATAACAAAGAATACAGGGTTATTTGCCATGTCAAACACTCCCAAGATACCCATTTGGAAACAAATAGCTAAAAGAATATGTAAAATATTTAAAAAAAAATTAAAAATCTGTCATCGGTAAGCTACACACAAATGAGTTTTTACCCCAAAAACAAAATATGTACAGTGTTAATGGCCATCTCAAACAGTTCTAAGATAACCATTTGAAAATCTCAACACATTCATTCCGCATGTTTAAGAGCATTGTGAGAGTTTCGGCCGACTCTCCAGGAATCAATGGGGCTCCGACCATATCTGTAGAGTCAAAGGACAGAGAGAGGCTAAGGCCAAATACATTTAGGGCATTTCCAGTGATTTCATCAACTGAAACAAAACAATATTATTAACTAGGCATAGAATATCCAAATAACTATTATTATTTGTGCATTTTGTTACTATATGTATATTGATAATAATTACCTGGGTAGCCTATATATCTCGTCACATCACAGAAGATATTGAACATCACGACCGTCATTCAACTAATTATTACTTCATGAATTAATCGCTGTTCACATTTCAGCGTCTATTTATAGGCAAAATGATCACGTATATGACGTCAGCATCTTTATCGATACCTACATACGGGTTCACTGACCTTAAACTAGATCAATAGCTCCGAGATCTATTTTTAAAATAACCTACTTTCATATCCTTGTTCAATTATCCACTTTTATATCCGGTTTTTATGAGCTACATTTACATCCAGGTTATATTTTAGAATTACCTACTTTGGCACCCAGGATGTATTTTTAGAATGACCTACTTTTATATCCGGGTTCTATGATCTACATTCACATCCGGGTTATATGACCTATTTTACACCCCGAGTTCTATCTTTAGAATGATCTACATTTTCCTCCCAGCCATATTTTCCTAATTTTACATCCAGCTTCTATGACCTACATTTAAATCCGAATTCTATGACCAACGTTCACATCCGGGTTATATTTTTAGAATGGACTGAAAGTAGGTCATGTGGTCCATGTGGTCAGAGGTTATCTGTTGTAGGTGCTCATGCACATTTTGTATATACCTTTCGTTAAAGAATAACCTCTGACCATACAAGGTCAAACCATACAAGCCTAAAATGGCTATGTTTGATTATATTGCTATTTATGTTGCGTTTATTTATGTTCGCTAATATATAGATCATAAGTTTTTTTATATAAAATTAAATATGAATTTAATAACCCTCTTTTCTATATAATATTCTTAACTGTCCATTACACTTGCTGTGACGTTTGGTCATTAACATGAAGATCAATAATTAGAGTGTACAAATACAAATTATTACTGTTTGCTTGCTTCATCTTGTGGTACCAGTGGATGTATCAAACAATATGTTAATAAAATTAAAGAATAGATTAGTTGTAGTTTACTAACATTTTCTAGATAGTGGTTTTGTATTTGCTTTGACCAAGTCCAATATATTTACAATGTTAACGATGTGAAAGGGAAAATTATTTTCTATGGTATACAACGTTACGAGTTCATTGTATTGATTTTATTCTCTCGCCCATTTCACCTCTTGTGACCCTCCGCAAAAAGAGAGACGGCTTGTTTTAGGGACGCAGTGTGAAGAGTGGCACTAATCAATAGCCTTACATGAATATGTACTATAGGTTAACAAATAAGATATTATTCAAGATCCTAGTTAACTTGCTTGGATTAATGTATGCTTTGTTTATCTTAAAAGGAAGCATTCATACCTATTACGATTACATTATGGTCCAAGACTATAAGCTGAAATATAGTGGCACCCGTTAAGATAAGATTGCTACATTTCAGGGTTAGTGTAGTTTGTGAAACAAAATGCACGATATAGCTTGGAGCTCGAATCTCAACTGGGTGTAGGTCTACTGGTGCTTTGTATTTTTTATTAAATTGTTTCCCACTCACCAATCACGCAAATTTTGAAATATTTCCTCTCTATTGTACCACCCTCATAAAACGCGGTTAAAAACAAAGCCGTAGAAAATTATTTCCCACCTACTATTTAACATTAACTACCATTTGATTTCGTTTAATATACTCTAGTTCATACTTATTTACATAAACTGAATTATTAAACATATATAATATAACTAAAACTAGATTATGTAAAACTTAATTTGATTTAATTCAATCACATCAAATACACTAAAACCCGCTTCGGTGGCCGCATGTTTTAACGCGCTACTCTCTCAGTAGACGAAACTGCCGATGACGGGAAGATCGAGGTTCGAATCTCAGTTGGGTGTAATAAGGATGGTTTTTCTAAAACTGTGTTCCATTCTACCTCCACGCAAGTTTGGGTATAACCTTCCTAATCTCTAAAACTATTAGAACCCGCCTCGGTGGCGTAGTTGGCTAACGTGCTAGTCGTGTTGAGCTCGACTGCTGAGGACGGAGAGATCGAGGTTCGAATCTTAGTCGGGTGAATTAGGGGTGGTTCTTCCTAAATGGTTTTCCACTCTCCCTCCACGCAAATGTGGGTTCACTTCCTCTAATTCAACCTTCCCAATTCCTAATCCAATATCGTAATTAGTACTTAAAGCATATAACCCGAACGGGTAGTAAGACGCGGTGCTAAAATAATAATAATAATAATAAAACTATTAGAGTAACTAGTACATAAGTGTATAGAATGAACGGGTAGTAGGCCTAAAACGTGTTGCTAAAAAAATACAACAATATACACAAAGTATAATCCGAACAAATGGTTGCTATTAGAGATGAAAATATGTTGGTAAAAAATGCAGGTCCTTGAATCCCAAGAGAAGAGGGTGTATTCATTAGGACTTTATTCTACGTTAGTGCCACTTTCAAACACCATGTGTTGTAATCGATAAGTGATTGTGAGAAGAAAAATGGAATTGCTGTTATTGATTTAATGGAATTCATGACAATGTTTCTGGTTCTTACGTCCATGAGTGAAATTAAACTTAAGTAAAAACTTTAAATCTTGGAATATCTCGATTACATACGTTCCATTTACTAAATTAAAAACAATATCATTAAAAATTTGCCGGAAAACTATAGGAGAAAATGTTCTAGTTTATTTTAAAAAATTGGAAATCTTACGTCTCACATTTCGAATACCTCCTACCCCACCCCAATCCTCTACACTACAAATATAGGTTGGGTAAATATCGAGGTGCTAATAATGTCCTTTGTCATGAGATCACTAACTTTTTGTATTTAATGGTATAAGCGTGAACTAAATATTAGCTATTGGGTTTAGAAAATACCAAGGCACATATTTTTTGGATCAAAAATGCTGTGATTAGAATAAAAAAAAATATTTCCTCCTCTTTATTTTCCCTACATTTAATAGGAACATTCTAACTCTTTTTTACATGATCTTAAATTGAATTATTAATTGTATCCTTAGATTTAATTTATTTTAAAATTCAATTTTGTTTCTGATTTTAATCTCTTATTTTCTCTAATTAGTAATATATTTAACAGTAGTAACAATGAGCATAATAGATTTTTAATAATATTTCAACTTTATTTAACGTAGCTTACCACTCGATAATGATATTTGTATTTTATCAGTCGAATAGGCTTTATATGAAGAAGGTAGAGTTTTAACCTTATTTTTATTAAGGGTGAGTGGAAAACCATTTAGGAAAAGCTACCTTCAGTACACATGGCCTGGTTTTGAACCTCAACCTTTACGTAAGTGGCAGTTCACACAGTGTATTGCGAGAATGACACCCTGGAAAATTCAACACTCAATGCAGGTACATTTCATTCTTAACCGCAGAAAGCTTTATATTAGCATTTGACACATCATGAAACCTGAGTATAATACATGCTAAAGTAGCCGACCTCGGTGGTCTTGTAGTGCTTGACTCGAGACCTGATGTTGGTGGGTTTAAGCACAACCGGATTGACTGATAATTCTTCAGCGATCATAATCCTTAGCTCCTTAGCATAGCTTTCTTCGGTAGAGAAGAAAATCCGATAGTCCCATGTCGATTGCGGCATTTAAAAGAACCCTGGATGCAGTCGCGTGTCGTGAAGTGTTGCAAGGTGAACAGACCTTGTTTAAACCGTACCTGTGGTATGTTCTCGCTCCTTTGAGGCCTATTTGACCAATCATATACATGTTCTGCTCTGCATTCCTCACACAAGAATGTATTCTCCTCGATACCTGCACGATGAGCGTTCTATTGAGGGGTGTGAACAATTCACAGGTACAGTTTTAACTAATGCTGCTTAACTTGGCAACACTTCACGGCACGCCACTGCCTATAAGATATGTGAAAATACCTTTCCTTGCCAAATTTTGGTGACCTTTCGCTCTCATTAATAGAAATTCTCTTGTGCTTATATAATATGTCGGTTCAAAAGGTGCACGTTAGATACCTCAAATAAATAAATAAAATCACAAAAGTAAATTATATTATACAAGCTTATGACAACATATTTTAAATAATATTGACATTGATTATTTATATAAAAATTAAATTATTTACATATTTAACGTATAAATTCCATTTTTGCGCTTTTCCATTCTAAATTGGTTATCCTGGGATATCATCTCACCGTATATTGGTCACGATACTGGCGCTATCCAATGATACTTTGATGTAGAACATGCTACCTCCTACAAACCTAACATGAATGACTCTTTACATTTTAGTTTCTAGGTCAAAGTTGATGCCTTCGTTGCCAGTCCTGTTTAGGATTGTATCAGTTTCGTGCAATGGCCGTCGTTCCCACAATGCTGGGGGTAACACGCGATCTTTCTATTGATCCAACTAGTGCCAACATTTCAGCTTGTGGTAGGCTGGGAAAAAACGCAACGGGGACGCAGTATTAAAAAAAATCATTACGAATATTTACGGTAGCTAAACATACTGGATGAAATTGAATATAGGTGCTTATATATAGTGATATTTAGGAAAGTAATTTTTTAATTAAGTGAAAAGGAACACTAATATTGGCATTTTATCTGCATAAATAGAATAGAATTTGCTTTAATCAAGATAAAACTTAGGGATATTTACACTAATTGATTAGGGATGAGGAGTGTAGAATATAAAGGGAATGTACCTGCACTTGCATAAATACTAAGTAAAAAAACCTTTAGAGAAAAACACATTTCTCTACTCCCGGCCATTTCTTTAACCCCGACCTTTTAGAAACCATCATTTACGAAAGTGACGCCCTAGATCTAATTCAAACGACCACCAATGCGTATGTAAACGTGTTAAATTTGTAATGATTATTAAAAAATTTAAAATATCTGGAATTTTCATATTGGCTGGATCTTCATTTTCACTTAATTACCATGTCAGTGTCAACCTGGACACACAAGGTAAAAACATCCAACCAAGGATTACTATCAACCTTTCTCACACACGTTCATAAAATTATTTCTTAGTTAATTTATGATTTATTTAAGTATAATGTAAACTCACGAAGCAGCAACACGTGATTCAACTAAATCTTGTATATAATCATCTATAAAATAGTGCAATATTAGATGTTAGATATGCATTTTTTAAATTAATTTTATAATTTTAATTTAATGTTTTCTGCAGCCAATAACCAACCTTCATAATATTTATAGGAATATATGGAACACTTTACTACTCTTACCATATGGGGTTCAGCTCATGTTAACAGCCAAGCATGAGCTTTAGAATAACCCAAGGACAACTTTACCATCGATATTAAGATGTTGTTTAATGTTTAGCATCCACCAACAACTGTTCAAGATATTTATATGAACACATAAGCCACTTTACCTTTGATGTTATTTAGTCTTCTTCATCCACTAACAGCTATTCATAGGCTTTATAGAAACTAGGGACGTGCGAAACTCGAGAAGATCTCGAAAATTCAAGAATAAAATTATCTTAATCTTGTCTCGAAAGTTAAAAATGAATCTCGAAAATTATAGAAATAAAAAACAACAAATAATGGCCCTAAGAAACTAGAAAACCAAAGTGGGAATTTATTATTTCCAATAATACCGTAATAACCTAAAAATAAGCCGCATTCCAATAACCCTATAAACAGCCTTCTTCAAGAAATGTTATGGTTGTAAATATTGTTTTTCAATATCAAACTTTGACAATATAAGCTGTTACACTAAAAAATTAAATTATAAATGGTGTTCATTGTAACTACCTAGTATAACTATTTTATTAACTGCATTTAAAATGCTTATGTGCTATATCTCAAGTGTTTGAATGAACTATATGTAAGACAATCTAAAACAAGCGCCAGCTCAAATGTAAAAATGGAACTCTATAAGCTATATCTTTACTTTAATAAACTTTTTTTTTTTTACTTTCAAAGGACGCTTTTTCGTCTCGTTTTCGAATCTCGATACTTTTTTATATTCTCGTCTCAAATGGAAAAAATGGTTCTCACACATCCCTAATAGAAACCCTTTCGAACCTTTGATCTGTGGCGTTTCAGGACGCTTTTTCACCTGGTTTTCGAGTCTCGATACTTTTTTATACTCTCGTCTCAAATTGAAAAAATTGTCCTCACACATCCCTAATAGAAACCCTTTCGAACCTTTTATCTGTGGCGTTTCAGTCCCTACTAACAATACGCACAGACTTTACAAATACATTGATGATCTATCATTGTGTTTAGTGTATCATTGTGTTCATTATTGCATACAACCTATTGAGACTTCGAAGGCTTACAACAGATGAAAATTAGGGACAATTATGTTTGTTTTTCATATTTATAAACTTATAAATATCAAAGATAAATAATAAAAAGCAAAAAAAGATCATTAAGTCAATTCCAAGGAGTTTTAAGTATGGTATTATCCTTGAGAAAACAAGGTTGGAAGAATCTTACCTTGTGAGCCACCGCTACTGGCAAGTGCCAGTGCCCATGATTCCTTTACCCCTCAAAAGAGCGCAGTTCAACGAACTAAACAAAACTCCCAGTATAAACTAAAGACTAACCAAGAAATAATCCAAAAACCTATGTAAATATAAGCTGCTTTTTGTTTTATTAGCCTAAATAAAACTGTAACATGTAAAGGTTATAATACAATTTATTAGATATAAAACAACTTACTAATAAGACTGCCAATGCAGAATGTAGATGTATTAGTACACAACTAAGTTTATGTACTAGTCACCCAAATGAAATGTTCTAAAGTTGAAATAATTGAATTAAAATATAATCGACTTGGGTTGCTAAACAAATCTTAATATTGATCCCCTCCATACGTTCACAAGCGCCGACACTCTCCCATTACCCATAAACATTCATGAGTTATTTGGATTGCTGACACCCTTCCTTCACATACACCCCGAAACCATTTAAATCACTGACATCCTCCCTTCCTTTTCAAACACCCAAAAACCATCGAAATCGCTGACATTTGCCCTTCCGACACAAGTACCCATAAACCATTAAGGTCTCTGCCATTCTCCCTCACAGGGACCCAGGAGCCCATCGGGTCACTGAACAACCATTCTATCTACTTTCTCCCTACCAGAAACCACAAACACTCAAATGATCCTCTACACCCTCTTCTATCTCTCTCTCTCTCTTTCTCCCCCCTCACCCGACGTTCTCTCGCCATCCATACGTCTACTACCAGTTTCTACCTCCTCTTTTCCACACTCAGTCCTTCTTTCTTCACCCACTACTTACGAAGACTGGACCAAGGAAGATGCTCGAGCCCACAACAGCCACCGAGACGTTAAACCTTCGGAAGATCAGAGAGTAAGACTACGTTCAGACGGGTCGGATTCATCTGCGCGGTTTGATTCGCTGTTCAGACGTCACGGAATCCGTGCGGAATATAAAAGAAAAGTTGAATAAAACCTCTTTAATATTTACAAAATCAAAACTTTGATATTTATAGTACATATGTTACAGACGTTGAATGTATATATACTCGATATACATTCAATGTTACAGAGGGTCGGATAGTCATGGGCCTATTGTTCTTATATATGTAATAAAGAGGAAACCTACCAAGTACGTTCTTTTTTAGCAATGAATTCCCAGCGTCAACGAATAGTTCCACCAATTCTGTCCAAGCTAGTTTTTTTTTATATCGTGTTGGGATATTATTCACATTCCATGTCCCATATGGCAGGCCTTTTCTCCACCTCGTCAACAAAAAGTTATGTATCGAAAGGCTACACGCGCGGCTTTAGTTCTATGAATTTCAATGAGAGCGTTCAGTTGGACTAGCGGATTCGATGTGGTTTGGACGTAGGCAAAGGAGTGAATTATGGAACGTTTGGATGCAGAACTTCTTGTTGATGAGGTGGAGAAAAGGCCTGCCATTTGGACATGGAATGTGAAGAATATTCCAACACAATAAAAATAAACTAGCTTGTACAAAATTGGAGGGACTATTCGCCGACGCTGGAGATTCATTGCTAAAAAAGAACGTACGTGTTAAGTTTACCCTTTATTACAGATATTTATCATTAGCTATTATCATGAATATTTATATTATATAAGAACAGTAGGCTCGTGACTATCCGACCTTCTGTATTAGCCGTACTATACATGTCAAGGTTTTTGGTTTTGTAAATATTAACGATGTTTTGTTTAACTCTCGTGCGTATAACCCGAACGGGTAATAAAACGCGGTGCTAATAATAATAAATTTAACTCTCCTTTTATATTCCGCGTGGATTCCGTGACGTCTGAACAGCTACCAATTTCCGCGCGGATGAATCCACCACGTCTGAATCCGCCGCGTCTGAACGTAGTCTAAGGGCAATCCCTCAATACTACAACAACCTGACAACCAACACACCCGCACCAGTGCTCCGTAATTAGAACTACGCGTTGTTAGCAAAGCAGCAGAAACAAACAGCGAAAATAACAGTAGGAAGGTAGTTATAGTGGTATCACTGCAGGTGGTTTGAGTATTTTATTTATTTATTTATTTATTTAGCACCACGTCTTACTACCCGTTCGGTTATACCCTTAAAAACTAACTACGCTAATGGATTAGGAATTGGAGAGGTTGAATTTAGATTAAGTGAACCCACATTTGCGTGGAAGGAGAGTGGAAAACCATTTAGGGAAAAAAATCAGTTCACCTGATAGAGATTCGAACCTTGAACTTCTCGTTTTCGGCAGTGGCTCCACATTAAACTAGCGCGCTTGCCAACTACGCCACCAAGGCGGGTGATGTTAGAATAGAATCATGGTAGGAGGGTATTAGTAGTGGAATCTCAGTTGGAAGGTAAATTTAGAAGATACCAAAAAAATATGTTTTTTGTCAACATTGTATTTAAATTATTATGTTATTAGAATTGATTTAAAAGTGACCGCTTTAGACATTACTATTTGGCGTATGAGTATTTAAAAATAATTTGAGCAACTTTTCTATTTTACTTACAGTTTAGTGCCTACGTTCAAATGAAAATTCCACACGAGTTCATAAAGTTTAATTTTAGTTTGATTTTGTATTACCCTATTCAATTCCAACATGGTAATTTTCTTTATATTTTCCTAAGCCGGATCTCTATTAAGGCTCAATTTATATCCATGCTTAGTTTTGTTTGATTTGTTTATTTTATATGTATGTTAATTTATCCAAACTTAGGTTTGTTGTAATGGATAACAATTATTTTGAATGGCTTGGCGAGGTGACGTTTTAAACTCATACACCAAGGCTATCTTTGTTTCCTCATTTATGTAATTCGTAGTCATAGAAATTTATGTTTGTTAAATTAATCATCCATATATATAGATACATTTCTGCATCTTTACTTTATTCCACAGGATATTTATTTGAGTTTGATTTTGTTTTATTAATATTGGTGTATCTTTGTTGTAAAATTTAGATGAACAATGATGAAAACGATTGAATATTTATTAGAACACCCATTTTCTTAATCAAACGATCAAGAAAAATCAAATGGTAACTATCTAAGAACAGTCAAACTAAATATTTCACCTTCACAAAGACATACAACAAACACAGACTAGATCTTTGAATACAGAATAGTACAAAAATAAACCATAGCTACTGCTAGAGAGAAAGAGCGCGAGAAAAAGGAGAGGTCACGGCTTAGTTTCAATTTCTTACTTTTCAGTGGTGATAGCGCTTCGCCTAACCAATATATTGAAGAGCCTAAATATTTTTCTGGAATAATTAAAGCTTATGAAAAATAGACAAACCACTAAAGGAATTCTTTAAGAATAAATTTGTTCAACAGGGCGGATGATAGGTGGCTTCTGGATATTTATAATTTCTCACGGCTTTTTAATAATTAGTACATCTGACAGCAAAGCACTAATACCTAATACAGAGGGTATATAGCATTGAATTTGAAATTCACTAGTGGTGGGACTGTTGGCGTTTATAGAGGACGAATAAACCAAAGCTGATAATCCAATGAGAAACCATAACTCACCAGAAGGAGAGCTAAGACACAATTCCACCAGGCTCTCTCCAATGTAAAGGTAACTTTGAACCTGACCACATGACAATCATTGTGTTATCTTTGTTAGCCTTCTAGACATATTTTAAACCACCACACATCACTGCCCGATTGTGAGTCTCACATTATTATTTGTTTAGCACAGTGTCTTACTACCCGTCCAGTTTAAACTCTTTGTATTATTTACGCTAATGATTTTAGGGATTAGGAAAGCTATATTTAGAGGAAGTGTACCCGCGTTTTCTTATGAGGAGAGTGGAAAACCATTTTGTAAAAACGATCTTCAGTACACCCGACCCAGATTCTAACCTCAACCTCCCTGTAATCGGCAGTCTAGTCTAGTGCGAGAGTAGCGCTTTAGACGATGCGGCCACCGAAGCGGGTGTCTCACACTTTATAGATCACGGCAACAAGTGCTATATATTACTCTTGTTATACCTGGACATATTTTAAGTAACCAGGTGCCCTGACAACTGTTTGTGTGTTTATCACACACACACGGAACACTTTAAGAGCTATGTTCTAAAGTTGCTAGTACCTAATAAATAATGGCATTGTTATTCATTAGTATTATCATTTAATCGTGAAAACATTTGTAAAACTTTACTTAAAGGTGTTCACGTAATGATAAATTAATAGAATGTTGAATGAAACTCACCAAATACCCACCATTTACTAATACACATACTCGCGTAACATTTAATAGAAGTTAAAACGAAATTTTTTCGACCACTCAAAACAAGTGCCACCAAATAAATTAAGTCTAAACATTAAAAATAAATTAATATTCATAATAGCGCACTGACGTTCATGAATGAGAAAATAAGTATATTATCAAATGTTGAACCGAAATAAACAGGCTCGTCTCTCGTATGTTCCATGACAGAACTGAAAGAACAGACCCCGTGGGGAGTCAGCTGATCTTGATGGTGGTAGTGCTCTGACGAAGACAGAATATCTTCTCACCATTCTAAACTTATCCTGGAGTAAAAAAAAAAGCAAAAAAAAAAAAATCCTTTTGGGGACTCTCTCGTTCAGTAACTCAGTAGTAAACTCAAGGAAGTCTAACCAGCATGAACATAATGTTCAACAGCTAGCCCACCATCAAACAAAAACAGGCAATCGTTTGAGATTTCCTTGACATAAAAAAAATAAAATGAGAGTGCTCTGTCCTATTGAAGTGAACTCAAGTGACCACGTTCTTTCTTACCAAGCGGGAATTTTGACAATCTCAGACCCACATTAGTGGTCGCATGGTATAACACATCACTCTCGTGTCAAACTGGTGATGGGAAGATTGGCTTCAAATCCCAGTCGGGTACACTGAGGGTGTATTTTCTAGAAAGTTTTCCACCCTTCCTAGATCAAAATGTGGTTAAATTATCTCTATATTTCTACCGTCACTATCCCCATTCCATTAGCATTCATCGATGTATGGGTATAACCCAAACCGAGACTAAGATGTGGTGAAAATAATCTACCAACAAACAAACAAAAACGATCCCAGAGAATATTAATCACCACTCTCCCCAACCTACTGGATGCGAGACTATTTTAACCAAGTGTACACAGCCTATAACATTGATCCCAAATCTCCAAAGCTCTATTTTCCTCAATTACTGGGAGAGCGGAGATATTTACAAGGTGTGCATAGACTATCATATATTTTACTTACATACTCTATAGCATTAGGAACTTGAAATATCATTGCCGAGTTTACAAAAGTACGCCACCTATCCCTTTCTTGAGATAGTTATATACAGTCCACCTCATTACACCCCATCTCTTTCAGGTCAGTTCTAATTTTACTCACCCATCTTCGTCTATGTCTTCCCAATGGTATCTTCCCATTAAGTTTGCCAGTCGATACCCTAAACAAGGTTTTAGAATCTCTCATTTAACTGAGTGTTCTGGCCAGCGTAATCTGCGAGACTTACCTAACCGAACAATGTTTTGTGATAAGTGCAGGGTATGTATCTCATCAATATGTAACTGCCTGTTAGCACCAGTAGCCTTAGTCCTTTTTGGGCCAAATATCTTTCTAAGCAACATGTTTTAGTACATCGTAAATTTATTTTGGTCATGTACGGTAGGAGACCACGTTTCACGATCATAGAGAACAAACGATAACATTATTGTTTTGTATATTCTGAGTTTTTAATTTTTCGGCAGATGGCAAGATGTCAACAACTTCCTTTAAAACTTGAATCAACTACACAACTAACACTAAAGTAGCCTCGCGGCTTCTTTGGTGCTGACTGACAGTTTTGAAAAGTTACCAGACCAAATTATGTATCCCTACGACGAACCATATGATCTGCAAAAACATGTGTTTAGCAGATGTCTTTTTTGACAGTCAAAATTTAGGTATATACCTAAATGTTGACTGTCAGAAGTCAGCTGTGAGCTGTCAGTCAACACCAAAGAAGCCATGGGGCTACTGTACTTACTATTTAGCTATAAGATTATGTTGTTCAACTTTTCAAATAATATTTCATCAAACTTTTCGCATTTAAATAAACCAAGCATTAACTATTCCATATTTTCTACTATAAATACTATTTTAACCAACTTATTTTTAATTTTAAAGTATGAACATCAACTTATATAAGGATTATAAATTGAACTGAAATACATTTCTTAGTAAGATAGTTTCTAGAGAGAGCCGATATAAGGAGCATGCACAACTGCGAATAAAGGAATGGAATTTGAACAGAAGAAGTAATCATACGCGACTACTACTACTAATAATAAAAATAATGACTAATAAACAAACTATGGAACAGCTCAATTTCCAACCGCTTGTGAATCTTTTGATTTATTGTGGGGTGATTAAAGCTACGGATAATAATTTTGGGGAAGTATTATCTCATTAAAATGTCAATTTTATTAACTTTTTTTATAATTGTTGGTAATTTCAATGTTATTAAAGATATGAGTGTTGAAACATTTTGATTTTTTTTCTACTATATTTTTAAGTAAGTGTTAGAGTTATTTTTAAATTATATGTTTCTAAGTGTTATTTTCTAATTTTAAAATCAATTGTTCCACTAATTAAAGGTGTTTATTTTCAAAACCATTTACTATTCTCAAAAATGAGTGTCATTCTTAATTTAAGAACATGTGTGGTTTTCATATTATTTTAAAATCTTACATTTTAATTATGTATTCACAGTTTGTTTTGACTGATGACGTTTTAGATATACTATTTCACTTTTAGAATGAACAAATATATATTTTTAACATTTTAAAATTATAAATATATTACAACTTGACTTGTACTCGGGAGCTTTTTGAGATACTTGACTCAATCTCAACTCGAATGAAAAAAACCCAGGCTCGCAGACCCTTACTTTCAGGTAAACAGAGCGTAAATGCTTTATACAATAGGATGTTAAGTTGGCGTATCAGAAATTTAAAAAAAAAAATGTTTTTCGATTAGTTCTTTATAACCTCAATCAACCACCACTAAATAGCTAATGTAACAATTTTAAAATTTTGCAGAATATACAAAAATGTTATAAAAATAGCTACTCTACAAAAAAGAGGTGCCTTAAAAATAGTGAGGGCCCATGCATGGCCTTTCAAATCTGTAAGTTAGCCTTGAGGGGAACCAACACAAAATTAAATGTGGGAGCACATATATTTTGTTGATAGATATTTTTTAGATCATACGTTTTAACACTAGGTATATTTAGCGATTTAATTTATAGGTAAGAATAAAAACAACCTTAGCTAATCCGAATGAGGTGTGAACTTAAACCTCAATGTCACTGAAAAGCGTAAAATATATTTTAGCTTTATATGTGATTATCTTTAAAAAAGGTTTGAGTATTTATTAAACAACATATTATTACTTACTTTCAATAAATAATTTTATTTTTTTTATTTGGTCTTCTTCTAAGCTAAGTGTGTTTGGTTCGATTCCCGGCACACCCGATAAAATAATCATCACTGAAATTGGTACTTTCCTCTCGCGGTGGTGATTTGACAGCTAGGGGTTTGGTTGTGACCGTTTTAAATTAAGTTAATTTGTTATTCATGCAATGATATATTTATTCGGTAACTATAGTGCATGTTATAATAAGTATAAAAAGAGTCTGTAAGAACTAATATAAAAATACCTTCAATTAGTTTTTATTTTCATAAAGAGGGGATTCCCGTACTACAAAGATTTAGTGAACCTAGCCAGTCTCATCTCATTGGATATCTGACTTTACCTCCACCCCCGCTGCATATTAAACAGAAACAAGGACTTTTAAGTATACATTTGTGATGACGCGAAGGAATTCTCAAAACGGAGTCTTAGATCCCTTCGTCTAAGGAAGACTAGCTTAGAATAACAATATTACCTTCCCCATGGAGTTATTCGGTCTGGGAGGTTATTTTACCCCTCTTTATCATAATTGATCCCTTATAAGTGAATTTTTAGGTCGTCAATTCTTCAATTTATTCTACATCACTAAGTCAAATGGAAAAAAAAAATAGGGATGAGAGAGGGAAAATATCGGTCTAAGCCTATGGCTTTGAGCCATCTCCCACTAAGCTCATTTTCCCTAGCTGCATATCACTTTATGTTTAGGGTAGGTTATAATATTAGAGCCACAAGTTTTATATAACTTATATTTGTTTTAATTTTGATTTCTGTGTCTTTAATTTGTTTTCCATTACTATCAAAAAGTTAATACGCTTTGTTATTATTATTTTGATTCAATTAATTCTTGGCCGTTTCTGGAATAACAAATAAAATTATTTCAGTTTATGGAAATATATTGTATATACATTTATTAAAGGTCATGCCTCAGCACAGTCTAGTTTAGCTTAGACAACAAAAATATTACATAATAATTAGTCCAATTTACTGTCTTATAAAATGATCCAATTTAATTAGAGTGAAGTTATTAATTTAGGCTAATTTTAATGAAAGAATGAACGAAAAACTTTGATATTGTAGCTGTACAAATAGTGACAGAGGTCAAAGCTGAACTCAAGTATCACCATGGCCGAAACAAACTTGTAAATATGTCTCTCTGGGTGTATTGAATAATAAACAATCATTTGCCAAAGCTCAGAACTAATATTATCTTGCTCTTCCATATCTTAAAAGTGAAAATGTCCATATTAATAGTTTAATGTTTCTAATACTTTTATAATCCCTTTCTCGCTCACCCCTAAGGCTAAGAAATCTTCAGTGAAAGGAAACTGTAGTAATTGGTAAGCAGTTGTTTATTTTCAACCAAGAGTTTTTATAAAACTCATAAAATGGTTTGATTAATTCAATATTATTTATAGTAAAATAGTATGAAACAGAGACTCCCAATAGCTATTGTCGGTGCGAAACAAGCGTGAATTTATATACCATTTGGATTAATTGAGAACAACCATAAATAAACAAAAAAAGCATAACATATAGTATAGTTATGTTTACAACTTGAACATAAAAGATAGTTTAAGAACATACACAGTTCATCTTTCTACTTGGATATTAAGGAGTGTAAAAAATGATTAAACCATTAATCTTTATACTGCGATATAAAGGAGTGTGAACAATAAATACACAGCTCCTCTTCCTACTTGGATATTAAGGAATGTAAACAATGAATACACAGTTCATCTTAATACTTGTACATTAAGGAGCGTGTACGATTAATACACAGTTCATCTTAATACTTGGACATTAAGGAGCGTTTACAATGAATACCAAGTTAATTTTAATATTTGGTTATTAAATATTGTGAGCAATTAATACACAGTTCATTTTTATAACCAGGCATTAAGGAATTAAACAATGAATAGACAGTTAATCTTACTATTTGTATGTCCATAAGTAATATAAACTGTGAATAGACAGTTAATCTTTTTTCCTTATTTTTAGCACCACGTATTACTACCCAATCGGGATATACGCTTATATACTAATTAATCTAATTGTTCAGGGATGAGGAAGATTGAATTTAGAAGAATTGTTTCCACATTTTCGTGGAGATGGTGGGAAACCATTTATGAAAAAAACTCTTAATACACCGAAACGGGATCAAACCATGGTCTCCTCGTCATCGGTAGTCTAGGCTATTGCAAGAGTAGCACCTTAGACCATGCGGCCACTGAGGTGTCTTACCACTTGGATTTGAATAAGTGTAAACAATGTTAGTTTATCTGACAATTTGGTCATGAAGGATTATTAAAAATGACTATACTTACAACTTTGTCATGAAGAAGTGTAAACAATTAATACACAGTTTATCTTATAATTTGGTCATGAAGGAGTATAATCAATGAATACACAGTTCATCTTACTACTAGGTTATGAAAGGATGTAAACAATGAATACACAGTTTATCTTAATATTTGTTCACGAATAAGTATAAACAACGAATACATAGTTCATCTTATTACTAGGTTATGAAAGGAGTGCAAACAATGAATACACAGTGTATTTTATTATTTGGTCATGAAGAAGTATAAACAATGAATACATAGTTCATCTTATTACTAGGTCATGAGAGGAGTGTAAACAATGAATACATGATTTATCCTACTATTTGGTCATGAAGAGAGTGTAAACAATGAATACAAGGTTTATCTTACTATTTGGTCATGAAGGTAGTGTAAACAATGAATACACAGTTTATCTCACCATTTGGTCACTAAGGAGTATAAACAGTGAATTCACAAACCATCTTACTTATAGGTCATGAATGGAGTGTAAACAATGAATACCAAGTTTATTTTACCACTTTGTCATAAAAGAGTTTAAAAAATGAATACACACTTTATCTTACCACTTGTTCATAAAGTAGCGTAAACAAATTAATACACATTTCATCTTACCACTTGGTCATGAAGGAGTATAAACAATGAATACACACATCATCTTACTACTGGGTCATGAAAGAATGTAACTAATTAATACACAGATCAACTTACCATTTGGTCATGAAGGAATATAAACAATGAATACCGAGATCATTTGACTACTTGGGCATTAAGTGGTGTAACAATTCATATATAATTACTCAACATATTTTGACAGGAAATAAATAATTTAAACTTAAGCATGGGCGTGGTAGCTTTTGTGTAGCGTATTAGTGAAATCAATGCAAATAAACTTTATTCTAATACTACTTTCAGGAGATCAAAATCTCTATAAATTTGCAAATTTTCCTTCTAGAACATTAAGACGTGACATCAAAACGGTCCCCATTTGAAACAATAAATATATGGTTTATCTTAACACGGCAATAGTAAAGGCTAAGGTTTATTTTTAATGTAAATATTCAGAATATAGATTCAATTATCTTGTTTCTAAATTATTTAATTATATTACATCAGATTATTCGAGTATTTGCAAGAAATATTGTTAATCTTATTGTTGTTTCTAGATAAGTTCAAAAATGTTTGTGTTATTTTAGAATATTTAAAAAGAATTTTCTTTTCAATTAATCTATTCTCATTTGATACTCGTTCCAACTCAATGCATCCATTTTTGACCTTGGAGGCTATTCACGAGTAATTTCTGTTTTTAAACTGGAGTTCATTCCAAATGATAATGGATTAGTATCCTCAACCTTTTTTATCATTCAACACGTATTAGTATAAATTGTGGACTTACTGTGAGTGTCGAACTTCCTGATGATGGTTTCAATGATTGTAGTCCTTGGTGCCACATGCCCTCTCCTCACGGGCATCCCGAAATACTGGGTCAGTCAGATTCACTACCAGGCATAGGGATATTTGTTGTTTCGCTCGCACTTTGCATTCACCACTCCGCTGAATAGACAAAAAAAAACATTTCACAATCCCCGCTGGGGGTCTTGGAGCTACACTTGCAATTATACGATAGCACTAATAGCATCTCAATTTTTAAAATGGAATAACCAAAAAAACAATCGCTAGTTGGATGTTTCCAAACATTCCCCGACTGACACACCGAATACTGTCGCGGGGAGGGGAGATCACTTGTTCTGCGTCGCTACACATCTGGCGTCTGTTGGTCTAGCTAGACGCCGGCGAACTACTAAACTTGTATTACGCTAGGAAGAGACGCCAGAGATATTGAGGGGTAAAGGGATGACGAAAACAGGAGGGGCGTGAGTTTATTTGAAACAGCCGTACCGGCGTCCTGGCCGCTGCGCATGAGTACAGCATCCGTCAGAATGAAGGAATACTGTCATTTGAGCAGTCGACAGTAAATAGAGGGCTGGAGATATGACCTGATTACAACGTTTGGGACAGGTTATGGGATGGAAAGAAAGATCGATAGTTGGTGAAAGAGTCGTAAATGGTCTCCAAAATGGAGGAAAGTAAGACTCATTTGTATTTTATCTCCAACTTAAGCATACCCAAGACAACAAGTGAAATCTTGTGATTGGATTATGGTGTAGGCTTTTTCCACCGCGTCTTACTACCCGTCCGTGTCATAAGCATTTTAACTGTGATAATAAGGATATGGGTGAATAAGGTAGACTTTAAAAAATGTACCCTCGTTTGCGTGAGGGGAGAGATGATATTTTTTTTTAATCTGACTATTAAACGTGTCTGGGATTAGAGCCCTAAACTTCCAGTCACCGGGAAACTAAACTAGATGATCCTACAGATGGAGGTGTGGTATTGTTAGTAACGTTATCGTATCAAAAACTTGGGTGTTATTATTTCACTATTTAATGTGAGCATTATAAACAAAATACCACATCAATATAAATAAAAATGGTAGAATAGAACAAACCCCAGTAGTCAATCTCCCTTATCAATCAGTTTTGGAGTTAGTCAGATTGGACCCGGTTAACCTCCAGCATATGACGGTATGTATTATAACAGTACTAAGGATGTCAGTCAGATTGTACCACTTTCCCCTCCAGTAGAGGACAATTGTACCAGGTTCCTCTTGCGGTAGGGGACGACATATCTTACAAGGTTCATATTGGACCAAGTCTACCTGGAAAAGGGTATATCACTATCTCTTACAGCTTATTAACGGCATTGAGGGATGGAACCAGGTAAAACCAAACCGACAGTCATAATTCCGAGCAATTATGATAAGTTGAAAAAGCGTTCAATTCTTATATTTTAGTACAGATTCTTGCTGACAATTTTAATATCTTTCAACTCTATAGTATTCATTGTCCGCCCCATCTTCTTTCTATCTAAAGGCATTACTATTTTGTAATTATAAAATTATTAAAATCACTATTTCAATTAAATAAAATGTTTTATTATCTTACATTAATCCATACATCAAATAAAATTAATATGTGACAATACTTTTTTTTTTACAATTGAATAAAAAAAATGTTATTTTTTAAGAAAGCCAATAGGTGTATGGTGGTTGTATTAGAAGTCATGAACAACGTCTTTAATCCTGAAAAATATGTAACTTAGACCAGTGATATTCAGCATTTTTCCTTTGGTTAGCCCCAGATATATATTTCTTCAAATTTATACCCCCAAATTTGTTGGTTCTTAATGCAAGTTATTCATATTCTATAATCTTCATCTAAAATAAATAAATGGCGCTCCCAGTTCGCATGTCCTTACGTCCGAGTCTCTTGTGGTTAACCCGAAATTTGGACCTGATTATTCAGTATTTATTAGGAAATAATATGTATATTTTACAAATATATATGCATACATGGGTGTGGATAGGGGTTTATGGGGTTTTAAACCCCCCTGAAATTTCCCGATCTTTTTAATACGAAGCTTAAAGATGGCCTTGTATCAAACTTCAAATAATTTTTAGAAGCATTCACTTTTCAAAAATAAAATCCAGGTGAATATCACTCTAAATGGCTTCTAGAGTGCCAATTTTTTTTTTGAATACACATTAGGAGCCACTCTAAATATTTTCTATAGGCCTATGCATAGAATAGTTTTTTAGAAAATCCTAGCTAACTATATATTCCAACATGGTAAAGTTGTAATTATCATTGTCAGTAATTTTATACTTTAAATATAAATTATCTTCTCCAAACCTTTAGTATAAATCATAGGTTTTGTGAAAATATTATTTTTAATTTTTATAATTTATTCGAATTTAGGGTAGGACTAGGCTCAGAGTAGAATACATCTCCAACCTTTCAGTCTAGTTCGTGATGTTTGGTAGCTACCCAATCAACATTCCTCTTGGTTCATGAGGAGAGAAAACCAATCTCTAATGGAGGAGGAAGGTTGAAGCCTTCTTCGTATGAAGGATAAGTCTCAACATGTTGATTCAGGGTGACGAGCTACTTTAAAAGAAAGAAACCGTCCTAGATCATGGAGCCTTGCACACCAATAAACATACTTTGGGTGGAAGGGCTGCAAACTATTTTTTATACCATCTTGGTGAAGTCACTATTTGAGTGATTCTATCGAATGACACGATCATATTTAATCAAGCGGAAAGGTTTAATATATGTGGAATATTTACATCCATCTCGAATGTGATACAAGCTATCACCCCCTCTTTGAGATTATCTTACCATTGGCTCGCATCGAACATGAATATGGTTGCAGGACACTTGAAATTAGAAGGATCCAGTAGATGTAATAGTAGAGGAGTGCTTGCTCCATAGTATGAAATTTGAAAATTATCATTGTCCTCATAAAATTTTACAAGGGCATCTTGATCAAAAACCACGTTCAACACTCCAAGCAAGTACATGACTGAATTTAAGTAGAGTTTGGCTGCACATAGACAAAACTGTTCGAAAATATTTCTATCTGAGCTGTCCTATTTTTATGTCATGTCTGAAGAGCAATGATGACATAGGAAGGTTTTATAATTCCGGTTAAAGTTCTCAACATCCATTAATGCTGTGTAGAGGCAGGCACGTTTGGATACTCAAACAATTTCAATGAGTAAATGTGTATATTTATGCTTCATCCATGGTTGATGAAAGCCGCGATGTAAATTGAATGATATCAACAGTCTGCATATGTGATGCAAGCCAATATATTATACTTGCTTCAATTCAAAAAAGTGTCATCACAGATGGAGGGGATACTCTTTAAAAGGCATTGCTGTTTGAGAAAGATCGAACAAGTAGTAGCTACTGTTTAGCATTTATCAGAATTTGGGAATAATCTTCAATGAATCTTAGTATGAAAAGTAAAGGTACGCATAAGTCAAAGACACCTGTTTCAGTATGCACGTGTACACATTCCAGTCTAAATTCTGCATTTACAAGGTACCATTACTGACAATTCTCAAAATACTTCACACATTATCCGTATTCAGCTAAATGTATTCATAGATATGTAGGAGAGAACTAAGAGGTAGCCTATATAAGCCCTCCTGTTGTATAGCTATTCTAAGCCCATCCCGTTATTTAATTTCCCAGAAGTATATGAATGCGTGGGTTTGACTGCATTATAACCAGATAATGTTCACATGTATAATATTCACAGTTTTTGTATAGATGTGCGTCTTTCCACCAGGCCATATGACTGTGTCGAAACCAGGCAAAGAGGTTACATTATTGGGTAATTTACATTACCTTATTGTTTACCGCAATGAGTGCTATACCTGGACAATATATAAGTTTGTAAATGAGTATTTCAAATTTATTTGTGAAAATATTCCTTAAATTTAGATTAAATAAGTCCGCGTTAATTATTATTATTATGGAGTTTGAGGTTCATGTGGAATTAATCACAATTAAAAAGGAACAACTGAACCAAAGTAAGCAAGTATTCGTTTTAGAAATGCCTTAATGTAAAATGAATGACTTTTTATTCTTAAATGGTGAAAATATTTATATATTATAATTAATATTATCAATTCAATTGCCTAGACATTTGATAATTTTGGTTAAAAGTTATTGATGTCCGTCAGATATTGTATGGAGATGAGACATTGTATTGGTCTAAGGCACAGCCAAGAAAACAATAGTCACACCCCCTTACCGGAGTTACGCTGAGCTTCTTGAGACAGGTTCAGTCATTGGCCACTGGGGAACGCTAGATGGAGTCCTCAATGACAATATTACTTCCAATTAAGATATTTTTTAAACAACTAACTTTCACCATGTTCGTTGTAAAAGCTACAAGCGGAAGAGCAAGTTTCCAAGAGTAAGGGTCCGAACACAATAGTTTAGGTACCAGAAACATCTAGGCCCTATTCATCCTTTTCAAATGAACAAACCTTTTAAGGCAAGTTGGGGGAGGGGGGGAGATCAACGCTAATTATACAAGTCTGAGCAGCCACGATGTTTGAACATAAGGTCTTGTGAAAAATTACTTAATTAATTACTAATGTGCTTACCATGTTTGTGTGTCCTCCTAACCTTATGGCTTTTAAGCTCTTAAACTAATCTCAATCACTCGCATCAGTTAGCACGTGTGCTAAACAGCATACCATTAAAATCTAAGTTGTAGGTTTTGGGAATGACATGGTTTGAATCCCCGTTTGATGTAATTAAGGTAATAAACATGTTTTCCCCATCATCTCTTGATGCAAATGGGATATATTTCCTCTAAATTTTATCATCTTCATTCGTACCACAGTGGTGTTATTATATGAAGACCATCCGGATAGATAGTTATAAATGGTGGAAAATATTAAACTAATCTCAACCAAACTTCAAATAAACATAAGCACTCGAAATAACATCTATGGGTTTAGTTTTAACCATTCCTTAACCCACTCCTTCAAGGCCCAAAATGTCTAATGTTTTCAAAACAAACAATAATGGACACGCGATGGAAGAGAAAAAAAGCAATCCACCAAAAAAACACCTTTAACACGTATTGGTAGACACGGGGAATAAACGTTGTACTAATTGAGTCAGGTTTTTGGCTATAGGAAGGTTGGGGCTTGAAACCGTGCTGTTGATGGTGATTTTTACTTAGATGGTTTGAAATATTTACTCAAGCCATATAATTTTGAACTTAGAGTTCAAACAAACTTGGTAAACTCTCCCAAGATTCATATTTCAAGGGCAGTGGAATTTAAAGAGCAAAATAGGAGAAAATGCACTGACTATAGAAGCCATTATCATTAAAAATGATGAATAAGTGAAGCAGCATAAACATCCTAATGTAATAAGAGTTTAAGTGGTTATTTGATTTTGTTGTTTGATGAATAAAAGTGGAACTGACGCCCTAGCTTTATATATTTATAAATCTACACTAATATTATAAAGAGGAAAGATTTGATTTTTTTTAATGGATAAACTAAAAAACTACTAAACCGATTCAAAAAATTATTTCACCAATATAAAGCTACTTTATCAGCGAGTAATATAGGCTATATTTTACTTTGAACATTTAATTTATTCCTCATAAAAATGTCGATAGTTTTACACAGGGTATAAAAATTTTCCTAAAAATATGCTTTCTCCGCGTGCGCTGCAAAAACTATTAAAATTACATTAAAAAAAATACTATATATATTAAACGTTCTCACTAATATGAACAAAAAAAAATCCGAGACAATATATTTAATTATTATAGTTATGTTACAATAAACGTTTTTTGTTGAAATTAGTCAACTAAAGCACGGATGCGAACAAAAAGTAATTATATCCGTATCATGATATGAATCCTTATACAAATCAATTATTTAATCATTTAGGCTGTTTACGTAGGAGTAAATTACTTTTTAAATTATTCAAATCGGTACATTGGTTTTAAAGTTATGAAGAGTATAACAATATAAAAATTGTCGTGATAATTACTGCAAACCGCTCTATGGAACAATGCGTGTATGTTTTTAGGTAGGTAAACTGAAATGTTACTATCGCGGGCAGCAGCTAGCAAAAGTATAAACCGGTAAATGATGCCCAATGAATACTCACTTAAGTTTTAGTTGTCAATTTCAGTATTATAACTATTAAATATATCAGCCATGCATTTCTTCAGAAACTATAAATTCTTAATAGAAAATATTATTTTAATGCATAGGGAATAGATTTTTAAAAATTTATATTACTTTGGAAATGGAATCCTATTTACATTTTTTTTATTGTTTTAATTTTTCATATTTAAAATGAATCATTTTTCCTTAATAAATGAAATGAAAAATCCACTGTTAATTAGGTTATACTCGTTTGAACTTTACGCATTTCTGCAACGTTATTTGAGTAGGAATGAATAGAGTACAATTGATAGGAAGCGAACAAACATTTTTGTCGGGGGAGAGAAAACATGTATAAAAATCATCCTCAATACTGGCTGGATTTCGAATCCCAAATTTCCAGTCACCGTTAAATGAGATCATATGGTCAAGACTTTTGGTCAAAGTTCCCACTCATTTGGGTTCATAATAAATTAAATATTGATCTATTTTTAATATCCCTGAGTTCATAATTTTTCAGGACAGAACTATCCTCAAAATGCAATAATTTTATATAGATGATATACAAAACATATCAAATTATCAATGCCCTTAGCGCTTTTTTAAAGCTTTTAAAAATATCCACCAGATAAAAATGTGCTATATTTTATTAATACAATATATATATTATTAGTAATATATATATATTATTAGTAATATATATATACATATATATATTATTAGTAATATATATATACATATATATATATTATTAGTAATATATATATATATATATACATATATAATTAGTAATATATATATACATATATATATATATATTATTAGTAATAGATATATGTATACGTCTTAATAATATTCTAACACTTTAAACTAACTAAATATATATTTTTTGTTATTATTTTTATTATAATAATACCAACTGTTATATAAAATATAATTGTGAAAGAAAGCTTATTATAGGAGTAATGCACTTAGGCTACAATAACTGTTTGTGCACCCCTTAAATAATAACACTCACATATATCTAGTTTCCTATTTAATCTTTCAACGTAGTAAATATGGTTATAGCGCCATAAAAATTGTTTTATTTTTAGTTAAATTTCGTTTTTCAAATCTCACTTTTCGGTGTTATTTCGTGTTTATTCAAAATTGCATGTTATTTGATGTGTTTAAGAATTATTTACATATTGAAACAATATATATAACAATCACTATTGAAACTTTATATATTTGCTTTAAAATTCTTTGTCAATTTGGTCGGCATATCTCACAATTTTGTAGCCTAAAGTTAGCTTACACTAAAACAATATACTAATCAAATTGCAACATGATCTAAATTTCTACTTAATTGCTTCTTAATTTCGTGTTTATTTAAAGATATTTTTGTAAAAATGGTGTTATTTCGTTTTATATGAGGATTTCGTGTAATAAAACAATTTCGTTTTACTTCACTTTTCTAAAACATTGTAAACCATATCTAAAAACTATCAAAGGAATAAGTACTCAGCGTATAACCCGAACGGGTAGTAAGACGCGGTGCTAAATAATAATAATAATAATAATAATAAGTACTTGATTCTATCTTTGTATGGCACTTTTCGCTTTATCGCGTCTCACCATTTTTTCGGGGCTCTATATATGGTATAATCTGTGAACACAATTTCTACTCAATCTTAAACCACTTTGAACTAAAAGCTCAATATCAAGTAAATAATTACATTATTATTAGCAGCGCGTCTTACTACCCTTTCGGAAATAATTACAATTTCAAATATTAAACACAATAAAATTAACCATTGGTCACTATGGAGGGTTCAAGTTTACATATGAATAAGTATCCATAGTGAATCAACTATGTATTAATATCCATAGTGTATTGTTACATGTTTAGTCTTTTACAAACCTAAAAATCTAATATTTATTGAAACATTTCTCGTTTTCTAAACCTATTATCCTGATTTTAAATAAATATGAAAATCAAAGTTTTAAAATCGACGTTTAAACCATACTATTGAAGCCTTTGTTGCTCACCCCATTATTCCAAAACATAAAAAGATGCATCGCTTGTTTCTTAGTGAAGGGTATGGTTAACTTAGAAGTTGGCCACTTCCCCATAAAAATAAATGCTAAATAAACGGTTAAAAGTAGTTTACCTAGTCACTATTATTCAACACTAGAAATAATAGCAAAGCTAATAAATAAGGATCCAAACTAGTTCATTAAAAAAATGTTTTGGTGCACCACTCAGTTTTTCTCCCTCTTTTATCTTAAAATAAAGGCATTTACACAAAACTATGAAGATTTGTGAAACAAAATAATATTCATTGTTGCAGAAACCCTCCGTCATTATCATTTTCAAAGAGCTGTAAATACATATATGTATATATATTTATACAAATAAATAATTTATATATATATATCGGCTTATGGCTCAGATACTAATGTATTAGCTTTACATAAAAATATTTCAAATAAAAGAGTTTTAGATTTAATAGTAAAGCATAATTGCATTGATAACTGATAAGTAATTTCTTATACCAATTAGTTGCGGGGATATAATCGAAACTAGAAATGTTCGCTTATGTAAAGCACCCTCAAAGTCACTTTCACGAGAAAAAAATATTAGTCCTTTGGTTTCAAATGTTATATAGTGCCCGGATAAAAAATATTGAATTAAAATTGTTAAAGGTAATTTCAAGAAATAGATTTTTTTTTCTCTTTGAAACAGTATCTTATATAAATGTATTTGACCTCTGTACTCAATCTACTAGCGGATATAGATTTGAAACTATCTCTGAAATACAGGTATTTGGTCTCTGGACTCAATCTACTAACAGATACAGTTGTCTGAGAGACAGGTAATTGACCTAGGTACTCAATATTCTATCAAAGATATTAAGGTTTGAAACAAGCAATCTTAGAGAGGAAATTGGCCTATGTACTCAATCTACTAGCAGGGATAGTAATGCTAGAAACAGTCCGTTATGGACAGGTATTAGGACTCTGTACTCAACAGACTAGAATAAATAATGTTCGAAACAATCAATCTCTCACAGAATGGTTAGTATTTTCAGTAGGTACTTATCTAAAAGCAAGAGCAAGAGTAATATTGTGTTTTAAGGCTGGCTAAATAAAAAATGTGAACCGAATATGCATATTTATTTAAAATATTTCAAATATTTTAAATAAAATATCTAATATTGAAGCTTTTATTTGTACCTTGTGCTGAATAAATGCTCTAATTTATAATTAAATTAGAAAATGATGGGATAAAATGTTGGTTGGTGAAAGCGTAAAAGGACTTACATTTAAATTATGTTATAGATAAAGCATTGCCATAATTCCTAATAAATATTTTGGTATTTAATAATTTTTTTTAAATTATGTGTAATACGAAACAAATAGCTCCGTTAAATAACACCATTAACGTAGGGTATAACTAATATACACTCCGTTTACCTTGAAAAGTATCAGTCTTTCCTTGATGGCCATAATGGAAACATGCCATGTATACTTGCAACCTTTAAACGAATGGTACATTTGTATTTTAATGTTTTATCGTTTATAAAATTATGTTAGTAATGCTGGATAAATTCTCTAAAGATAAACTTGCATACACCATCTCATTATATGTAAATAATGGATTTAAAGAATTTTAGTAAAACAACAAATATTCCCAAATAAAATTTTAGTAAAATTGTTTTATAAAATTTTCAATACAAAAGTATCCTATTTTTAACAAATTTTATTTTAATTATATTATCTATGAGAGACACATTATTATTATTTTTTATATTAATACCATATTTTTGCTATAGCTGCAAGAGTATTTATATTAAGCCAAGCAATCCAACAAACACCTTTATAAAGACATATTGTAAAAATAAATACTGTTTACACTAATCACATTTATTCCCAATTTTGAGCTCAGTCTTTTTCAAATTAACAGTCTTTAACACAATACAGCCCATTATTACTAGGCCAACCAGTAAAAATATCAGTCCAGGAGGATTATTGCCTAGTAATAAAGCTAGACAACACCCCAGTGTTTCAGTGGTGAGTAAAATAAGTCCAATATACACAGCAAAGGTCAAATAATTTGATCTTATCTTCCTCGAAATGGTCTGAACATATGCACGCAGTTGTTCTAAGAAATGGAGTGCGTTTGGGTAAACACGAGAACTCTTCGTACAAAAATATGCCGGGAATTGTTTGATTTTATCCAACGATGATGTTCTAAGGAAGTAGTGTTTTCGGCGCCAGGATCGTTCGCTCTTGAAAGTAGTGCCATCTTGCCGTGTCAATTCACTTGAGGGCTTGAGAACACTCGTTGACACTGAAACCAAACAAAGGGTTATACGTTAATAGTTATTAAAAGAATGGTAATTAGTGTGTTTTACTACTAGGCAAACCAAATGAATATGTTGAATTGAAAAATATTGGAAATATATTAATATGTATTTAGGAGATATAAAAAAGAAGCTACATATCGCTTTATTATCTTCCTCTGAATACCTTTTGGCCTATTGACAGAACTAAATATGTATTTTGTAAGAGTCATTTAATACAATTACTAAAGGTTATTTACTATTAATGTAGTATATTATGTTTGGTTAATATTAGGGTGATTCAATTTAAATAACAATATTTTATTTCTCTGCTCTTTATTGTGTATTCTCTGTGCTACTGCCATATTATATCTGTAATATTATATATATCACATCGCTAAACCATTCCTCGTTGATGTAAGTGATCTTAAATAAACTCAATATTGATTTGAATGGAATGTACGAATCTTAGACACATAACGATTGATGTTTAATCAATTACGCTTATTTTATTGTAAATAATAAACATCATACATCGCCTTTAAAGGAGTATACCAGAAAGGGGTGAACGGATAAATCAAATGCATGAATAATAAACCAAATTTTATTTGGAGCTATTTACATTACCTTATTTTTTACCGCCATGAGTGCTATACCTGGACAGAATATATGTAATTGCCTATCATCTCAATTTAATAGTGAAATTTTCCTTACAAGTTACATCTCGATTAAATAGGTCCACTTTAATCATTCTTCTGGCTTTTGAGGTCCATGTGGAATTAATCGCAAGTAAAAACAACACCTGAACCAAAGTACACAATTATTCATTTTTTTAAATGCTTTAATGCCTTGACCAATGATTTAATATTCTTAATGTTTAAAATATTTAGACTCTACTCAATACTATCAATTCAATTGCCTATAAATATGATAGTTTTGTCTAAAAGATATTGATGTCCGTTAGATATTGTATGGAGATGAGACATTGTATTTAGTCTTGGGCACAGGCAAGGCAACAATGGAGACGCAGCCCTACAGAAGTGCCACTGAGCTTCTTGAGAAAGATTCAGTCATTGGACATTGGGGACCGCTAGTTGCAGTCCTCAATGATAATAGCACTTCCAATTGAATTTTTTTTAAACCACTTACTATCACCATATTCGTTGTAAAAGCTACAAGCTGAAGAAAGAGTTCAAATTAAGACTTAAATAGAAAATTCAGAGAAAGCTATAATAATATATATATGTACAATTAAATGAATTGGATGGTTATAAAATTGATAGATGAATTGAGTGAAAATAATATTCATAAGATTGATTATATTATTCTTTTAATGAGCAAGAAAATGTCATGTGTACAAATTTATTTTAATAAATTGTTATAACATCATCAACTGGATTAAATTATGGGTTGATGACAAGTCTAAAATACACATATAACATACTAAAATATTATTTACAAAACTTGGGTGCAATAAATTGATGACAACACCAAAGTTTTAAGATCAACAGTGTTGTAAAACCCAAGTTATGTAAATAATATTTTAGTATGTTATATGTGTTTTTAGACTTGTCATCAACACATAATTTAATCTAGTTGATGATGTTATAACAATTTATTAAAATAAATTTGTATACATGACATTTTCTTGCTCATTAAAATCAGAATATAATCAATCTTTTGAATATTATATTCAATCAATTCATCTATCAATTTTAAAACCATATAATTAATTTAATTGTAAATCTATATATTTTATTATAGCAACCCTGAACTTTCTATCTAAGTCTTAATTTGAATTACTACTACTCCTTACTTTAAACTACTTTAGAATGTTTTCTAAAATGTTATGTGAAGAACAAGTTTCCAAGAGAAGTGGTCAAAACACAACAGTTCAGGTACCAGAAGGCAGAAACATCTACCCCGCGTTCACACCCTTTCAATGAACAAACCTATTCCACCAAGTTAGGCAGTCAACTTTGTGTATACAAGCCTGAGCAGTTACGATGTTTGAAAATAAACTCTTATGAAAAATACCTTAACCAATGACTAATTTTATTACCACGTTTGTCACCCCCCCCCCC
>CABFOV010001655.1:37637-82153 GCA_902141375.1 Timema poppense
TCCCAATATTTATATTACATAGCTTTTTTTTTTTTTAGAATTAGACCCATTTTAAATCATTTACTAACATCAAGGTAATCTAATTAATATAAAAATAATTAAATCCAAATCAAAAATTGAAAATCTTTAGAATCTTTATGGATGACCAGTCTTAAAATTAAACTAATAGTAATAATATATTTGTGTTTGTTGGCTTACAAAAAAAAAAAATATCGTTAGCCTAGAAATTCATTTAATAAAATTTGGAGTCGATTGTGCCATCCATTAAAGTCTAAACTCGTTTTACATATACATTTTAAAATAGTTAACTGTCAATTGAATTTTTTTAAATACCATTTCTTGTAAAAAAAAAATGAAAATGTGCTAGCCCATGCTTTATTTTGTAGGCCTCTAAAATGTATAACTCTCAATGGTTTGCTATTGTGAAAATATGCTTTTACTGAAATCATTTTCAAAATATTGTGTAGAAAAAGTATTATATAGGATTTTTATAGGTGTTATACATCCAATGTAGGACGATTTTTTTTTAAATGAAGTTCAAAATCTTTTATAGTGAAAATTCAAATGTTTATTTACCTAAATATAGGGTATCTTTATATCACTAACCAACCGTTAAAATTGTCTAAAATTGTATTTATCTAACCTATTGAAATATACCTATTAATAAACAATTTAACTTTTATTTTAATCAATCTAAAATACTCTATTGACAGATAACACGTATTAATAAAATTCTTATCTACTTCTTACCCTAAATTTTGTTGATTTAACTTATTGAAACACATCACTCAATGACCAATTTAACTTTAATTTTATTAAGTCTGCTGTATTCACTGAGAATAATAATAAATATCGTCAAGTAACTGTTGATGATCAGTTTCACTAATTATTAATCTCGTCGCTGCCGTATCTACAGTAGCCCCATGGCTTCTTTGGTGCTGACTGACAGCTCACAGCTGACAGATGACGGCTTTGAAAAGTTACCAGACCAAATTAAGTATCCCTACGCCGAACCGTATGATCTGCAAAAACATGTGTCTAATAGCTGTAACTTCTGTCAGTCAAAATTTATGTATATACCTAAATGTTGAGTGTGAGAAGTAAGCTGTGAGCTGTCAGTCAGCGCCAAAGAAGCCATGGGGCTGCTGTATCTATATTTCAGCGAAATAACCAAAATACATTCGATGTTCAGCTTCACGAATTATTTCTCTCGTCGCTGCTATGTTTATTTATTTTTCAGTGAAATAACCAAAATACATTCAGTAAAAATGTATCATTATTGCAAATATATTCTTTAGATTCTAATATATATATATGTATATTGTTTATTTACTGGATAAGGAATTAAACAAATGAGTATAACGACCTAGAAAATTGAATATGTTTATTCAGATTAATTAAAGTGTCCGAATTAATTACAATTATATATCTATTTATATGTATGTTTATATATATATGTATATGTATGTTTATATATATATATTTATATGTATGTTTATATATATATATTTATATGTATGTTTATATATATATATTTATATGTTTGTTTATATATATATTTAAATCTATTTATATGTATGTTTATATATATTTATATGTGTATTATATATATTTATATTTATATATAGACTATATAATATTATATATTAATTTTATTGGTTATCTATTGATTTGTTTGGTGTATTGTGCTTTATTTAATGTGAGCAGGTACCGGTAGTCTTCAGAGAAGATAGAGCATTATTATTTTTTAAATCTGGTTTTAATGTACGTTTATTGGTCAATTATTTTTACCAACCAATATAATGTATGTGTATTATAAGTCAATATTTTGAATTATTTGAAATTATTTCCACTTAAATTGTTAGTAATTAAAGTGAAGATTCTAGATTTCTTATTGAATAATGTATTCCCAATCTGATTTTACATAATCACAGACCTACACAAAATCTTACTTATTTTCTATGTTTAAATATACTATGGTAAAAAAAAATCTCATTTGACCATATTTATACCTTTCGGAAGGAACGGCCACGCAGAGCCAGTTCTTAATGATGGAAGACACTCCAAATCCGGAAGTAGTCTTTCCTCTAAGGCATGCTGGATTTCTGTAACCAGAGTTGCCGTCATCGTTGCTATAGATCTAGTGACAAAGATAAATTCACAATAAAAAAGTTATTTGATTAATAATTCATAAATAATACAGGCCCAAATTTAAGGGAGGAAGACAAGGGCAAATGCTTGAGGGCCTCCACAAACTGTTAGTTAAAAAAAAATCTCTTATGACACTATACATCATTACAGTAATAAAAGCTTGCGGTAGCTGTAAATAACTATGGGCAACAGTTTTTACCAAAACAAAAACTGTTCACTTGCATTGTATACCCTGTTGTCAGTTTTTCTGTTCCCTCACCCGCGAGTGGGATAGCAAGCAAAGAACCCCAATGCTAATACTTACTCTAGTAGACCTAAATTGGACCGAGGGACGTGAATGTTATCCAAGCGAAATGGTTTCTATTCCAATATTTCTCAAACAAACAAACAACGCCTGATAAAAATTTTAATTATATCCACAAATGGTGAATCCTATTCTTTATGTTCATGCTATAGCATGATACGTCTGGTTGAGGGCAGTAGGATGAACTCAATAATAGAGTGCCTCAAAATCATTTTGTTCAAATGAAAAATAATTTAATCCTAAATGCCCTGTCAAATTTCTAATTTTACCCTCTCAACCTTTTAAGCTAATCGAAGCAATAATAATTGTGGGTATGGTTAAAATTTCGTTGGGGACTGCTTTTGATATATCTAATATAGACTAGAGCAAGTACACTTGGTAGTATAAAATTAAATGGCAGTAATATATTTGTTCATCAGTTATCACTACGATTCTGTAAATAATCAAATATCATGTATGATTATAATTTATTATTTTTGTATAACTCATAAAATTATTGAAATATGTTTAAAATAAAATGTTGAGACATATTATACTTGTTAACATTAATTTTACATAACATATTAAACATATAAATAATTTTAAAACAGAACGCCCATTTGCCACTATTACAAAATCTGTAAGTCTAAATCTAATAAAAACCATTCCGAAAACACATTTCTTGTGAATTTTTTATTCATCTAAGCAAACATAAGTATTGTATGGTAACAGTAGCAACTTTTACTAAGTCATCTTTTAAAGACTTTAGCTCACATCCTAAACTTAATGAGTTTATTTCCCAAAATCATCTTAAATATTAGTTAAAATGCTTAATTATGATTACTTGCTAAGACTTAACATGTACAACGATGATCGAGCCACATTTTGCACTTCATCAGCCGTAAAATATATTATGTTATAAACTACATCGAGAAAATCATGTAATTATAGAATATGAAGAGACCAACCTAGGTGGCGTGGTTGGCTAACGCGCTAGTTTCATGTTGAGCTAAACAGCTGAGGACGGGGAGATATAGGTTCGAATCTCGTTCGAGTTAACTGGGAGTAATTTTTCCTAAATGGTTTTCCACTTTCCCTCCACGCAAATTCGGGTTTGCTTTATCTGTATTCGACCTTCCCAATCCCTAATCCATGAACGTAGTTAGTAATTAAGAGTATAACCATAACAGTATAGTAAGACGTGGTGATAAGTATTATTTATATGAAAAGGAAATTTACAAAACATGTTTGGCCAAAAGTTAAGAATTTTTTTTTTTACATTCCTTTTTGATTGTATTTGTATGACTTGAAAACATAGCTTTTTGTGAACTATGCGCAATTTATGACAACATATTTTTACAATAAAAATATATTCATTTTTAATATAAATATAACAAGAATACGGGCATCGCAAAGTAACCATATTATAAAATAAATATTTTCATTACCTAGATCACTGGAGAAGGGAAATATTTATAAAAATGGAAATACTCTGACATGGCAACAAAAATATTTTTGTGCCCATTATGTAAGATTTATAATATTATAATTTGACATCGGTGGTCTTGGGGTAAAGTAATTGCCCCAGGACCCAATGTTGGTGGGCTAAATCCCGGCCAGGTCCAACTGATTTTTCTCGAACGATAAAAATCTATAGCACAACTTCCTTCGGAGGGTAAGAAATGTAGTCAGTCCCACGTCAATAATTGTGGCATTTAAAAGATACCTGAAAGGTATGTTAAAATATCTTTCCCGGCAAAATTGGTTGGCTATTTTGCTCTTGCCATGAGAAATTCTCATGTCCTGATATAATTATTAGGTTCAGAAAGTGAACGTTAAATACCTCAAATAAATAAAACATAAAAAGATTTTTATAAATTTTCCAAACCTAACAAAACCTTAATTTCTATGCAATCACAAAATTTGTTTTTCTACATATATTTCCCTTACTAATGTATTCACGAACACGCCATCCTATTTCACTCCTTATCATAAAACAAAATTTAAAGATATTTTAACAATATTATCATTTCCAAAGTAATTTAACGTTGTATTTTTTTATTGACGTACGAAAGGTTAGGTTTTACTAGTTTGGGATAAATTTCAATAATACCAAGCATATTAATTATTGATTACTGCGCGCTGAAATATCCACAACGCCATTTCAATATAATACATTGTGATTCAAATCTATCACTTAATGGAGGATTAGGTTTACCCAAGGTGGTCCATTTAACTGATTTGACCGAAGTTTGAGATTCAAACTCAACCATCTTGCAATGGCGTTTATTCAATGGAAGCAAGGAAAGCAATACTTCCCCAAAATTAAATAGGGAATAAAGAAAGTAAGAGGAAAATAATGTTAAAACCTATTATTATAATTAGAAACCTCTCCAACAAGAATACTCCTAATAATGGTTGAGACGACAGCTCTTCTTTCTTAGTGCAAGCAATTCTTTCTCACCCAGACTGACCGGCCAGGCAGCTGGTCTCGCACTTTATTCTGTCATTCGTTTGTTTCCGGTTCAGTCAGGCCCTCATCGGTGAAAGAGAAGTAGCGTTACTCTAGACGAATATTGGCTCAGTTTAATATATTTATCACCAATTTACAGTCAATTTAGTTTTATTTTACAATAATATTGACGCTTGTTTGATCCCCCAAGGGAAGCGGTTTGTTTCTTTGCGTACAGTAGTAGAATTACGAGTGCGTCAACAAGTGCAGCAGTGGAAGAGAAAAGTTGTTATGTCAAAAATCATAAGTAATATTTTGAGGTGTAGTTTTTCATCCGGGTTTCTTGACGGAAAAAGGAAAATAACTTAAACAGGCAGACCCACTCCATTTTTAGGCGCAACAACACCATGTTTATAAAAAAAAATTGGCATTTCAATACTCAATTTTATTAAAGTGTTTATTAACTATCAGGGTGTTGGGTTGATGGATAGTTGACCTTTCTATTTACTAACGATAATGGCTTGTAGAATAAATCCGGATTCAGTGTTATTAATAATATTTGCAAAGCTATTAAAAGGAATGCCAAAGGTCAAAATTATTTACAGGCCACAACCCAAGACAAAATATCTGCACTAGTAAATTTACCATTATTATTATTATTATTATTTGAATTCGAGTTACAATTATTGTTTTGATATATATAATTTAATGATTGTGTAATATTTCTAAGATCTCCAATGAGTTTGTTTCATTCCATTCATATTTTGTCACCTCATTCCTTTATTCCTCATATTACTTTAAACTCTACAAAAAAAAAAAAANAAGGACCCGTGTGAGCTTCCAATTTAAATATGGTCTATCAGACCACTTTTATAATGTAGCCTCACTGCTTCCCTTTGCCATTTTGTGTAAACTCTAAAAATGTAAGGCAAACACCTATAGGTTTATTACCTCTAAAATAAAATTTGGACCGTAATAGACAATTGGCATAACTTGAGATGATTAGTCATTATTTTGTCAAACGACTAAATATTTTATAATCGTCATGGTGGCTAGATATGTCATGTAGGAACTACGCCGATTAATCTAAACAGAATTTAATTTAATCTACAAAAACAATTAAATTGATATTGATTGATATATAGACGTATATCAGGATCGACTTATCTTTTATAAATAGTCAAAATTAATTAAAATATAAGAACTAGATTTACTTATCAATTTATGTTGGCTGCTAGATCCCACTTGTTTCATTTTTATTCATCACATGGCCTACCAGAAAACTGTCAAATGCTATGTTCTTTTTTAATGTGTTTATATCATTTGTACATTACTTTTTTCAATGTATTGCAATTGTTAAAATAAAATAAAGATTTAACATGTGTGGAACATCTATAAACAATTCAAAGCGTTGTGTTCCAGCTATGGCCTTCCCTTTTATGTTGCAAGTTTCTACCATGACCAGAACAGAATGCTTTAACGTATTGTGCCTGAATCAGTAATCTTTATACTATACTGGGTGGACATGAACACAAACCTGGCAAAGGTTCAAAGCGTGACGCTCAAGCTTGTTGTCTGCTTGATAATGAGGGGAAAAATCTAACAGTTAATTTTATTGTTCTTGGGCGAAAACATGTCTCTGGTGCATAAAACTGCTATTGTTTGAAAATAATAAAGTATTATAACACTTTGTTGGAGAAACATATACATTTAATGACATACAAATTAGTTTCATGGGTAATATTATACTATTTTTAAAATATTAAAATATATACCAGCTGCTATCCATCTTTGTTGTTTACATTTTGCTAAGGCTAAAAATAATTAAAATTGGCTATTAGCTGTATTTTTTTCAGAATGAAATAAATAAACCATATTATAATGAAAGTTCAATAACTATGGTGAAGTAAGATAGCTAAAAACTTGATTTCATTTGTGTGAATGAAGCACTTTGTGTGATAGCCTACATAAACTTATTAAAAGAAACATGTCTCGAGTTTCAAACTTGATTACTATGCTGGCCAAACCTTTTATTAGAATACTTATTTCACTTAACATAACATACATTGGTGTATCTCATGTATTCATACAAATTAGTTAACGATGCTGAGATGCCACATGGCCTTGTACGTGTGTAAGAGAGAAAGATATACCCGAAAATATACTTCTCTCTTACACAATAGTGTGTAGATGACAGCTCAAAATTGTATTCTTAAGATGTCTGTTCAGTTTATGTATAGGCAGCCACTGGCCTATACTCATAAAAGATTAGCTAACTGCAGCGTTGCAAGCTCGTATTTTAAAGAAAAGTGATCAAAATCAACTTTTTTTCCACCTAGTGGAACAAAAATAAAATATTCTTTTCTAAACGATTTTTTACATCTGGGTATAAAGGCTAATGCGAATAAAACTAAAATCTAGGTTATTTTAAATTATTTTAGTTAACACGTACTACAAATATAGGGACTTTCCTAAATCCGTGATATAATCTATAAGCGCTATAATGTTTCAAATAAATATATTAAACACCTCGATCTTTACACACAGCTAAATTGACCTATAGACATTCACATCCCCCACCTAAATCCATACTAAATTAATGAAACTATAAATAACTTCTTAAATAGATTTTGTATTCTTGCGGCAGAGGGGGGAGCTAAGTTGTAAACATCGATCAACTGTTATATACACTGTTATAGAAACATCGCAAAAAGATGAAAATCTCTGTCTACGAAAGAGTAAAATAATCTTTTTCAGTTTAAAAAGAGCTGCATAAAGTATTAGTATATATATTTGCTTATAGCTCAGAAATTAATGAATTTATAAAGAAATATTTCGAAAAACTTTTTATTATTTTATTAGTACTATAACTTTACAATGATAGGTTATTTATTAAATCTAATATTTGCAGAAATATGATCAAAATTATTCAATACCGCTTTTGTAAAGTACTCTTAAAATCCCTTTTCGTGGGAATATTAGAATTTCCATTTTATTTGTAATTTTAATATACAAGGCTTAATCAAAATCTTTATAGCGGAGTTTGAAAAATATTTTTTTTTTCTTTTTACCCTCATTAAACTAACCTTAGTGTTAAGGTTAGATATCTCATTCCAAAAATTCCATCGGGAAACCTTATGAAAAACCTATATACAATCAGTAAAATGCTTTCGGCTCTAGGTTGAGACCAAGACACACAGATGGTAGTGGCATCGCAACAACCACTTTTTCATTTCGAGTGGGTCATGAAACGTCAACATTTATAAAAATATCAAGTTCAATTTTTTTAAGATCACAATACTTCTCTCTACGAGCGGTTGAGAGAAAGAAAACATATTGAACAAATGGAACAAGTGAGAATTTAATATAGTATTCATTTACTTGACATGAATCTAAATATTATTTGTTTAAAGTAATTGATATTTTTTAAATTAAATTATGTTCCAAAAAATAAAATAAAAATATAATTTTAAAAAAGAAAAACTCTTTTTATATTATTTTATTCTAATGTATAATGCATTCAAATTGTAACATCTAAATAGAAATATTTCAATTTACTTTTTTCACGTCATTTGGAATTTACACAAAAATTATTAAAATATTTAACACCTAATAAAATAGTTTACCCAATTAAAATATTTGCATATATCTTAGAAATAAATGATAGGCTTGGCACCATGTATTAAAATCAGTTTGAGAGCAAAACTATCACTTCAAAAATAACCAAATCTAAAGCCAAATTAAGAATAAATCTTAAACTAGTTGAAAAATGACACCTGGACACGGGAATCTAACCCGATACTAAGTGTCAATTTTCAACAAATTTAAATTAATTTAATTATGGTCACCTCTCTAAGAATATTTCCTTAATTACTTCGATTTACACCTTATGTGTTAATATTCATAATAGATTTCATCAAATTTTTACATTTTCGATTAAGACCTTGAGATAAATTTCGTCAATCTTATATTTTTTATAGATTATACGAATAAGAAAATAAAAACAGTCTATATTTGTTTAATTTCTGATTATATAAATAAATCTACCACATTCTTTCTTAACTTTAATTTACTACACTAGCTTATTTGTGTGGTGAATTAAAAGAGTTTACAATTTATGAATTAATTATTTTTGATTGGTATTTCAGCTGCCATTTGTTAGTAATTTTATGGACTAATAACTAAAAGTGTGTTGTTTAATCTCCCCTCTAGCAGACGTACGAGTCGACCTTTGACGATTTTTCTGTGGTTTATCGGACTTAAGCATAAACATTAAGACAAGGCCCAATATTTGTGAATATAGTTTAGGATAACTTTAAGAGTTGTTTGTTTCAGAAATTTAGTAATGGAGACCATTCTGAGTTGATACAATTCAGGTTTTTGTGAATGTACTTCACATAATTCTATTGGATACCACTAAATATTTTTAATAGGGTTATTTGTTTGAGAAATTTTGGGATGGAGACCATTATGCTTGGAAAAAATTCGGAATCTTGTGGATATAATTTAAGTGAATATAGTGCAGAAATTTTTTTGGTAGTGCTAGTTTGAGGAATCTCGTAATGGAGGCCATTCCAAGTGGATACAATTCAGGGTTTTGTCAATATGATTTCAGTGGCTACAGTCAGGGGTGGTTCCAGTATTTTGATAAGGGGGAGCACGGCCAGGAGTTTCGGGAGGGTGGAGGAGGCCACTCTCTCTGGACCAGGCCGGGGGGTAGTTCCCCCTCAAGAAATTTTGACCAAAAAATCCTTCAAAATTTGAAAGTAATTTAGAAATTAATTAAAAAAGTTTTTAAAAATCATACAAGTCCACTGTTTATTTAAGTTTTTATTATTTTTGTTAATTAATATATGTGTTAAACATGTAAATTGATTATAGACAGTGATTGACACGCAAAACAACTGGCTAGTATTATATTATATCAAAGTATAATTAGTAGTGACTATGGCATAGATTTAATTGTTTAATTATTATTGTTAATTTTAACCCAAAAAATATTATATAAAGGGGAGCCCACCTCTGGATCCGATCCTGGATACGGCTCAGGATTTTCACTAACGTTTTTTGTTTGGGAAATGTTGGCATGGAGACCATTCCAAGTGTATACACTCAGAATTTTGTGAATATAACTCCAATAACTTATGTGGATACAAGCCATGATTTTTAGTTATATTGTTTACTTGATAACATTTTTAATGGAAACCATTCCGAGTGGATACAATTATTCAGTCGCCTCAAATCAACTGTTATAACCACTCGGTAACGAGAATAGTTAGTATGGTATCACTGAACCAGTACTGTACTAAAACAATAGAGGATTTCTATGTACATTAAGGCAAATGGTTAAGCAGAATGGAGCTGGAATCTATTAAATTTGTTGGCATCTTTATAACCAATATTTGACAGAAGCAGAAAAGTTTGAAATAGGGTATACTAGACTTGTAATTGGTTGATCTCTAGTCATGGAGTCAGTAAGGATGTATATTGTGAAACTCATAAAATTATATTCAACCTCATTAACCAAAAATCAATTGTAACAAGTAAAAGTAAAACCGTTTCTCTTAACATTATGGTTGTTTTCATTACCCCCACAGGCATGAATTGAGTTAAAATAGGGTATTTAAGAAATGTAATTTGGATCACCTACCACCAACAATTAATACAAGAAGGACAAAACCATTGGTTCTTGGAGCTGCAATTTGTATTACAAACCACCAACAATATTATAAAAGCAAGACCAAACCATTGGCTCTTGGAGCTGCAATTTGCATCAGAAACCACCAACAATAGTATAGGCTACAAGCAGGAAAAAACCCATTGGCTCTTGGATCTGCTATTTCCATAACAAACAACCTACATTAGCATACCAGACATAAAACCATTGGCTCTTGGAGCTGCTATTTGCATAACAAGCCACCAACAATAGTATACCACAGGATCAAACCATTGGCTCTTGGAGCTGCTATTTGCATAACAAGCCACCAACAATAGTATACCACAGGATCAAACAATTGGCTCTTGGAGCTGAAATTTTCATCAACTATCACCAAGACAGGTAGACAGACAGGAAGAAACAAGGGTATCTTAGAGCTGTAATAATATGCATCACAGACTCCTATATAGGTGGACAGACAAGATTACACAGGTTCACTTTTGTCGCCATTCCCAATGACTACTAGTTTAAGTGGAAAGTTTGGATGAAGCAAGGGTATCTTAGAAATGCAATAGATATAAATAATTACGAGGATAAAGGGGACTAAATCATTGTCTGTTTTAATTCTAACCAGCCTCAATAAACAATAAGCCAAGAGTAAATGCCTAAATAACTAGATTATATTCAAACTGCAACCAGCAACACCAACCAATAACCTATGTCAGCGTCTGGATAAAACAACGTTTCTTAAATAATTAGCTATCCTCAAAAGGCTATAAACCATGAGCAAGATCATAATAAATCAAGTGTATTTAGAAGTGCTTACAGCCTTAATAACTTACCACCAATCCTTGGGACTGGGATAGTTAAACAAGAGTCTTACCACTGTCATCAGACTCACTAGCTTATATTAATTGAATATTTTAATGAGGATATTCCAATTTTAATTAACTTATCTTGGCACTACATGGGTAAGGATATAATTAGACAAAGGTATCTCTTAATCCAATCAGATTTAGTAAATATTAACCAGAGGGGAGAGGTAGAATTAAACGAGTGCCCCTTATAAATGTAATCATCCTTAGTAAATACTAACCAGAGTATAAAGACAGAATTAAACGAACATCCTAAATAAATGTAATCAGCCTTAGTAATAAATAATCAGAAGGCATAATTAAACGAGTGCCCCTTATAAATGTAATCATCCTTAGTAAATACTAACCAGAGTATAAAGACAGAATTAAACGAATGTCCTTTATAAATGTAATCAGCCTTAGTAATAAATAATCAGAAGGCATAATTAAACGAGTGTTCGTTATAAATCTAATCAGCCTTAGTATATACTAAACAGAGTCTTATGTAATAAGGCTCAGTAACCTCTAATCTTTTAGTATGGAGAGGTTCAAAAGAGTATCTAAGATATGTAATCAGCCTTACCACACGCTGTACTATGTGGACAGTAGGAATGTGATCAAATCGATTTTTATAACTGTAATATAAGCACCGCGTCTTACTACCCGTTCGGGTTATACACTTAAGTACTAATTATACTAATGGATTAGGAATTGGGAAGGCTGAATTTAGAGGAAAGGAACCCGTAGTTGCTTGGAGGGAGATTGGAGAACCATTTAGGAAAAATCACCCTCAGTTCACCGGACCGAGATTCGAAACCTTGATCTCCCCGTCCTCAGTAGTCCAGCTCAACACGACAAGCGCGTTAGCCAACTACGCCACCGAGGCGGGTTATAACTGTAATAAAATGTTATTATTTTATTTTTGACTTTGTGTATTACTACCCGTTTGAGCTATGCACTTATGTACTACTTATGTTAACGGTTTGGGGGACTATGAATGCTATATTTAGAGTAAGTGTACCCTCATTTGCGTGGAGATAGTTGAAAACATTTTGAAAAAAATTAACACATCCGACCTAGAGATCCTAATATATTATCACTGTAATAATCTTCACTGTCAGTTATTTACGTAGAATCTATTTTAGATGTTTAATTGTCTCGTTAACTAGCCACTAAGATAAATCGAATAGCAGATCGAATCAAGAATATCTTAAAACTGTAATCTACAACACTTACAACTACATACATACGTGGACAGACGAGATTAAACCAGGGGCTTTTATAAAAGTAACCACTCTTACCTATCAAATTGAAACCAAAGTTAAAATAATTTTAAACCATTCCCATTAATTGATTATCTAATGTCACTGGCCAAATAAAACCAGGGCAATTTTGACAACTTTTTCTTACCTCACAATAGAAATGCGAAGGTTTTAATCGTGGTCACTAAGAAAATGTAGTAAGCATTTCCATCCATCACCCCAGGATTAAATTCTGGGTTAAACCTTAACTTTTACCACTGTAATGAGCATCGCCATCTTCTTATCGAAACTGGACAGAATAAATTTCAAGTTGCTTTGAACGTTAAAGATCATTACTAACAACAACCAAAGAAATACAACTTCGGTGGCCGCATGGTCCAGGGCACTACTCTCACAATAGACTAGAACACAGATAATGGGGAGATAGAGTTTCAAACCTAGGTTGGATATACTGAGAGTGGTTTTTCAAAAATGGTTTTCCACTTTCCTTCTACGCAAATGCGTGTACACTTACTCTAAATATAACCTTCATAATCCTTAAAAACATTAGCATAATTAGTACATGAGTGTATAACCTGAACGGGTAGTAAGACACGGTGCTAAGAAAAAAACTACCCAATAGTATGCAGTGTTAAAACAAGGTCTCCATGAGTTACAATAAAGCTTATTGATCACTTATCCATGGGTTTGAGCAGAATTAAGCTTTGGGTTGATAGAAATAGAATAAACAAGCTAAAGCTCGGGACTCCTGTCCACTAAATGCGTCACTTTAACCAATAACTCACGAGTTAACGCAAGATGCAACCCACGAGTATAAATAGGATGTAACCAGGTTTTCTGTCTATGAAATTGACCATACAACCAATAGATCACGAGTGCATTCAAGATGCAACCCACGGGTATAAACAGGATGTAACCAGTTTTCCTGTCCATTAAATTGGCCGTCTAACCAATAGATCACGAGTGCATGCAAGATGCAACCTACGGGTATAAACAGGATGTAACCAGGTTTCCTGTAGATGAATTTGGTTACGCTAACCAATAGCTCACGAGTGTACGCAAGATACAACACAAGTGTATAAACAGGATGTAAGCAGTTGTCCTGTAAAGGAAATGGGCTACTCTAACCAATAACTAACGAGTGTATGCAAGATGCAACCCACGATGGTAAAAAAAAGGATGTCACCAGATTTCCTGAACATGAAATATGCCACTCTAACCACCAATAACTACAGTGTGTAAGCAAGATTCAATCTTCGAGTGTAAAAAAAAGGATGTAATCAGGTTTCCTGTAACATGAAATTAGCCACTCTAACCAATAACATACTAGTAGAAGTGCGTACAGCCTTAACAAGTTCTAAGAAGGGTGGTGCTAAAAAAAAAAAAAGCAAGCAAGAGGAAAACCATGAGTATAAACAGGATGTAACCAGATTCCCTCTAACACGAAATTTGTCACTTTATCTAATAACACGAGAGTGTAATCAAAATAAAACTGTGATCTCCTGATTATGTCATTAGTCTATTTAGCCACTAGCCTGTGAGTATGACCAGTGTTGAACCAAGATGTCCCAAATATGAAATCGCTTCCCCCCCCTTCATCTCCTTCCTATACAAGTAGTAACGAAAAGGATTATGTAAATGACTAATATTTAATTAAAATATCCTTACCTTTGTTCAGTCTCCTCTCCACCTAAAGTCTAAAATTAATACAATGTACCAAAATAAGTATACAGGCGATAAACCAAATGTTTATGTTGCCAGTTTATAAATTCTGGAAATAACCTCAGCTTCAGTTATGCCTGCCATGAACTCAAGGATCACTAGTCACACTGATAAATGACAACTAAGACATCTGAACGTCTACACACAACTGCAGTTATTAAGGAGACTTTCATCACCCCTAGCGGCTATCTGTTTCCCTTCCCCTCCCGCGCCGCCAGTCACGTGATCACTTCTATTAACCCTTACAAGTGTTGATAACCCGGTGTGGTATTAGTGAACACTACCATTAGTTTGACGATCAAATAAAAATGCAATGGTCAGATGAAAATAAAAATCGAATCAGTGGTTTTGAGAAGTATTTAATGCTTAACACAACTAACATGATCGATGTCCACCTCTGGCTACAGAAAGAGAGTAGACAAAATAACTCTTGTGAAGTAGCACCGCTTGGAAATTTTAAACTCTTGACAATGACATATTAAGCTTTGGTGATTGTTAGTTTTACATTAGTTTTGTAACTTGTTTTTAAAACACCACCCATCAGTGGAGGATTAATAAGTTTTAAACCCACCAAGCGCAAGCTGATTCTGAGACCTCCCTATAATTTAAAATATTATTTTTAAGATTTTAAACCTTAATATGTGAAATGAGAAACTCAGTATTTATTATTTTTCAAATAAACAAAAACGCATACATATAAAAAATCACATACTCGTGTAATCTTAAAATAAAATCACATTGTGCACCCCTTTTAGTATTTTTAGTATTCAATTTTCTTCTTGTGCATATTTAATAAAATGAATAACTTTATATATTTAATTTCAATATCTTTTTCATTTTTCGTCGCCATAAAACCTATATTAAATACGTGACATCCGCTTCAATGGCCACATGGTCTAACGTGCTACTCTCGTGTTGGACTAGACTGCGAAGACAGGAAGATCAGGGTTCAATCCCGTTCGGGTGCACTGAGGGTGATTTTCCTAAATGGTTTTACACTCTCCCTCGACGCAAATTCGGGTGCATTTCCACTCAATCAAACCTCCTAATCCCTAACCGATTATTGTAATTAGTGCATAGATGTGTAAACCAAACGGGTAGTAAGAAGCGGTTCTAAAAAAAAGTTACGTAAATTTTGTTTTTGGTAGTGTCCTGTGTAATTTCCGCCCTTACTTAGCACAGCACGATTTCCTTAAGAGAACAAGCGGCCTAGAATTTGTGTCGCTTCATAGCGATTATGAATAATAATAATATTAGCACCGCGTCTTACTAACCATTCGGGTTATACGCTTTTAAGTACTAATTACGCTAATGGATTAGGAATTGGGAAGGTTGAATTAGAGGAAGTGAACCCGCGTTTACGTGGAGGGAAAGTGGAAAACCATTTAGTAAAAACCACCCTCAGTTCATCCGACCGAGATTCGAACCTCGATCTCCCCGGCCTCAGTAGCCGAGCTCAACACGACTAGCGCGTTAGCCAACTACGCCACCGAGGCGGATCATAGCGATAATGGCTTAATAGGAGAGTGAAATGGGATATCCAACACTAGGAGGGGGATAGGATCTTCATATGAGAGTGAAATGGGTTATCCAAGACTAGGAGAGTAATTGTGATTCCATAAAAGAGTGCAATGGGTTATCTAAGACTAGGAGAGTTATAGAGGCTTAATAGGAGAGTGCAGTGGGTTATCCAAGACTAGGAGGTTAATTGTGGCTCCATTAAAGAGTGGAATGGGTTATCCAAAACTAGTAGGGTGGTAGGGGCCTCATAGGAGAGTGCAATGGGTAATCCAAGACAAGGAGGGTAATTGTGGCTCCATTAAAGAGTGCAATGGGTTATCCAAGACTAGGAGGGTGATTGTGGCTCCATATAAGAGTGCAATGGGTTATCCAAGACTAGGAGGAGTGATTGTGGTTCCATAGGAGAGTACAATGGGTTATCCAAGAATAGGAAGTTGATTGTGGTTCCATAGGAGAGTGCAATGGGTTATCCAAGAATAGGAAGGTGATTGTTGTTCCATAGGAGAGTGCTATGTTTTATCCAAGAATAGGAGGGCCTGGTTCCGATGTAGTTGGTGAGTTTGGTAGGTTTGTAAGACTCTGTTGAAAATGAAATAACATCCTGATAGTTTTGGAAGATCTCTTCTCGCTCACAACACCGTCTGAATAGGAAATACGCTAGTCTATGTTTCCACAAATTTTTGGAGCTATTTATTCGCTCGGCCCACCTAGGCACAGCAATATCCTTATTGTGTTCTATTTTGTATCAATTATCAAGACATTAACCGCGACAGAAAAAAAATATCTTGAGGCCCCTGTGATACTGAGGCCCCAAACAGGCTCTTCTTGCGCCTGTGCGGTTATCCGACATTGCCACCCATATAAAGTAACTAGCTAACATATTTGGTGGTTCCAAGTTAAAACAAGCTTGGGTTGTTATAAGACATAAATAAATATAGTGAGTTTTGCATCGCACGTTAATTTATAACATTTTAAAGCTTATTATGCTCAAGTCTCATAAAACCCTAATTTTATTTTTTATTCAAAATAGTAAAGATGGATGACGTTTAAATTTATATATTAAAATAAAAAGAAACACATTATTAATGTATACTAAATTTTTCTTTTCAAAGCTTACAAATAAATTGGTATCTGTTGGCTAGCCATTGAATAGAATTGGTGAGGGAATTCATCCTTATGAATGGTAGGAAGAGTGGGACCATTTAGAGAAATAATGCTTTTGTTCATTATGCTGGTATATGAACCCCGACCTCCCCATCACTGGTGAAACAGATAATAAGAAATGGCCCCCTTTATCCACGCGTTCACCGGTGTGGTTTGTACCAAATGAATATTCTAAGTGGATGATGTAAAAAAAATAATTATTAGTGGTAGATAAACTATTGTTTATTGTTAAAGCTTAAAATTCAATATTGATACTACATCATGAAGTTGAAGTCACCACTTTTATCTGCTAATATCTCCAAATGGGAGGAGGGGGGGATGTTATGAAACAATATGGGTGGTACTAGATTCAGAGTTTTATTAAAGAGGGGGGAGGAAGATTACTCGATCAAACACCCTACGAAGAAAAACGTGGGCTTTAAAAAAATATGAAGGGAATTTCTGAATGCAATAAGAATTTATTTCATAATTAAAAAAATCCTCCTTCGTTTTTTTCTAACACATCCTGTCTTAATGGCATCCCCGAAACGCTATTTTTTTTTACAATTCAATGGATGAAGACCGGTTGACAGGACTAGCTCTGATATTGTATGTTCACCTTGAAATAGATATTGAGTCACAAGACGTTATCACACGTTTAGTGAAGCAAAGACCTGTAATATTTTCTACGTAATAATATATAAGAGTATAACATTCACTCTCGTGCTGTAAGATATGACTATTTAATTAATTAATTAATTTTTTGTCGGTTCGTCCCCTCCCCCCCTTCTTCACGAACATTAATCGTGGATACGACCCTGTTACAAGATATTGAACAAGTGAATGGAGAGATCATAGGCCTTTGAGAACAGTTTAAAAGAGTTAAAGATTCGAATATATACAACAATGCCTGCTGAACACATTCTAATGATTCGTTATATCGGAGGAGTCATCGTCATTGTAATGACAATACGAAGTCAATAATTTGATTACCGCTCAGCTCAAGAAGTTGAGTGAACAGGATGAACCTTCCCAGATCCACTTCGTTCGATAGAAAGGTGGGGGTGACCTGGTGGTCTAGGGGTAAGATGTCAGACTTCTGTGCTGGTGGCCGGGGTTCAATCCTCGGTTCCGGCACAGATTTATCTGATTACCAAACCCTTCCTTCACCAATGTGGGGAATGCCAGGCCTCCACCGTGGTTTGGATTCCACGTTAAGCTGTAGGTCCTCCATTTCATCTCACAATCACCCTATCATTACATATTAGCTTAAGTGTGTATAATCCGAACGGGTAGTAAGACGTGGTGCTAATAATAATAATAATAATGATAGAAAGGTTTTTAAATGCGTACAAACAAACTAATCAAGCAGATTATAACGATAATGTTCAGTCAGATCTAAAGGAAACTTTCTATACACACGTAGATTAAAACAGTTCAGGTCTTGTTTTGTTTATTTATACTCTAGAAATGTCAGATCATGGCTGGCCTTACAATTCGGGAGTAGCTTATGTTAATATAACTCTAGGTATTATAGTTTGAGTAGTACATATTTTAAATAAATTAAAGTTTACAGCCTGTAGCCTGAAACGGTTTTTTATCCAAACCAAATAATTTCTACTACAAGCTTGCTAGGCCTTTTGTAGCTTCAAATGCCTTAAAATATAACTTAAACTAGGATAGAGTAAATTCCAATTAAACCAATAATAAATTTTTCAGACGCACTGGCGATTGAACCCGTGACCTTTCGCTCAGTATGTAGACACGCTATTGACTGAGCTAAGGTATCGAATTTTAAAATAAATATTAATACTTAATCTTAAAACTAATTTCTAATAGGTTACTATTATTCGACAGTTTTGAATAAGCATTTGATGCTCAATTTTTAAAATGTTGGTTGCCCAGCAAATGATTCTTCCACCTTTTTCTGGAAATATTCACGGATTTTAAATCTTTAAATTCTTCTGGTACAGCATTCTAAACCCTAGCCTGTTGAAATGTAAATGGTTTTTCAAAGTTTCTTGTCCGATTTTTGGGTACTTGTAGAAAAGCTCTATTTCATGTTTTAAATTCATGTATGGAAGATATTTTGGTCAGTTTTGAGTAGAGATAAGAGGCGCATTTTGATTCTATAATTTTATAAAGCCGTGAACTAAAACTCAAAAGACATCAGTTTTGCATATTGAGACACTTTAAGGATTTAAGGTAATTGCTAAAATGATCATATTTTTTTAGGTTAGAAATAAACCTTAAACAGGAATATTGGATTTGCTGGGGTTGAGTTTGTATTCATGCAAAGAATAGGTTCTGAGGGTTAATCAAAGTTGTATAGGACCAATGATTAACATGCGGTTTATTTTACGTCATTTGGTAGAATGTGTTTGAATTTATATTATAATAATTATTATTATTATTAGGGTTACCTGGTGACCTAGGGGTAAGATGTCAGACTTCTGTGCTGAGGTCCGAGGTTCAATCCTCGGTCCCGGCACAGATTTATCTGATTGCCAAAAACTTCCTTCACATCTGACAAGACGTGTATTAATCACAACTTGTGTATGTGTGGAATGCCAGGCCTCCACCGTGGTTCGGATTCCACGTTAAACTAATTCCACGTTAAACTGTAGGTCCTCCATTTCATCTCACAATCACCCTACCATTACACATTAGCGTAAGTGAGTATAAACCGAGCAGGTAGTAAGACTAGTAATAATAATATTAGCAACGCGTTATCTCACAACCCCCCTACCATTACAAAATTAGCATGCGTATAATCTGAACAGGTAGTGTTACGCAGTGTTAATAATAATATTATTCGTCTTATTACCCATTCGGGTTATACACACTTACGCTAATTTTGTAATAGTAGGGGGATTGTGGGATGAAATGGTGGACCTAAAATTTAACGTGGGATCCGAACCAAGGTGAAAGCCTGGCGTTCCTCACATCACAAGTTGTGATTAATACAAGTATTGTCAGGGGTGAAGGAAGAGTTTAGCAATAAGAAAAATATGTGCCGGGACCGAGGATTGAACCCAGGACCCCCTAGCACATAAGTCCGACACCTTACTCATAGACCACCAGGTCACCTTTGAATTTGTAGTATTGCTTTAAACACTTATACGATTTGTGTACACAAGATGAGATATGTTTTCCCCACATTAGGTTTTCATCAATTACTACTCCTACGTTATTATAGTGCTTTACTCTGGGTAACGACACACTATCAATCTGTATGATTGGATCGACACACTCTCTTTTAAGCAGAGTATCACTTCCTATCAACATGTAAGTACATTTGCTAACATTAAGCTTCAGGCTGTTTACGTTGTACCAATCCGACAAAGTGCTATGTTCTTCATTTATACCTTTCACTACATCATAAATATCTTCTGGTGCAAATGAAAATTTTTAGTGTAATCTAAACTAAAGTATATTAAAACATTTATGTTCTGTACCCTCGCCAAATACTGGTTTGCCGTTGACGTAGAAGTCGGGGATCGAATCCTAGACGGATGTTATAAGGGCATATACGGCACTACAAGTTTTCTAACCAGTACGATTGATGACCATCCACCTATATCCTTCTATCTTACACTCTCTAATTCTTATTTAATCCCAACAATCTTATTTAAAAGCCATATAAAATAAACTCGCTTTTCTCTTTGGGGGCTCCACCCCCAAACCCCCAGTGGGTTATCTTTGCAAGTGGATGTAAACTAATGTAATTCCAGAGCCGTTTTTTGATAGGTCTTACCGTTTAGCCACAAGAGACCTACAAAGAAAGGTCCACGCCGACTTTAAAGCTGCTCCGCCATTTTGAATTATTTTTTGGGGGTTGAAAATTAAAATTTTTAACTTTTTAGAAATTTCACGTCAGTTACAGGCTAGAAGCTAGAAGTTTGCCAAATTTCAAGTTTCTAGCTCATCTGTAAGTGGGTTAACACTAATGTCAGTGAGTCCGACAAGTGGCTTTATAGTAAAATAAAATGACTCTTTTACTATATACCACTGCTGACAATCACTGCCTGCATGTTGAAATTATGTACACTCACATTTAAAAAATACAAAACATATCCTACATTTTTTGCAAACAAACAAAACTTAGGAACACGTTGAGTAAAAGCCGAGCACAGTAACAACTGAAACAGGAGTGGCAGAGTATGGGGTTGGTTGAGATGGGGATTACAATAATTGTAATCAATTATTGTTTGAGAAATCAAAAAACACATTGACTAGGACCTGCCAAGAGTTTTGCTGGTTGGCCCTATAATTTGCTTTACTGATTACCTAAAAATGTTAACTGGTTTTGTTTGATTGTTTTCCTGTGAACAGCTTAGATTGTCGAATTGTCTTGGGAGTCATTCTCGCAATAGACAGGCCTGCTGATGGAGGAAAGATCTGGGTTTGAATCCTGATCGGGTGTACCAAGGGTATTTTTTCTTATAAGATTTCCCTAATTTATTTTATGCAAATGCGGGTACACTTATTCAAAATCCATACTTTATCATCCCTAACCCACTATTGTAACTAATGCATATGCGTATAATCAGAACGGGTAGTAATACTTGCAGCTAAAGAAAAATTAAATTCTACCTCCACGTAAATGCGAGCACATTTCTCTAACTTTTACCTTCATCATCCTTATCCTGTTAGTATAAACATCAGGACATCCTGGGTAGGTAGTAAGACGAGATTAACACAAAACATATTCGTATTCTACGAGTACTAGGTGTATATTCCACTTGTTCCCGTTTGATGTTTTAATGTGTTAAAATGGCAATATGATATTAGGGAAAGTTTAGAAACCCTTAATTGCGTACTTGTCAAAATAAATTACCACAAATATCGTTTTTTGATTAATAATAATGTCAAAGGAGTATTCAATATAGCCGTATTTTAATTACTCTATAAAACACCGATTGTATGATCCTCTATATCTTACTTTATGTTGTGTTTATCCATTTGGTCAACCCCTATTCAATTGACTTTTTTAATTTACGATTTTGTATTCGTGGGTATGATTTTTGTATTGTTTAATGTATGTCATGAATAAATTATATTAGTTTTGATTTGTTTTGTTTCTAGTAGGTGTATGGGACGGCTTAATGGCCCTTCGTCCTGGTAGTTAGACTCTTGAGGTCCAAACCCTGAGGCGATCATTTGTGTCAGCATCCGTCCATCCTTTCTTGGCGAAAGTTGCCCTGATACCAAGTTATGAAGAAGTGTTGACAGCTAGACCCTGCCACTTAATGATCAGGTGGACTGATTTCTAAATCACCTTGAAGGGTACGTTTGTCAACAGCTTGTTGTACATCGCAGTTAGAAATGTCACAGGTGATTTCCTCCTTCTGCTTGTGATGACGCTGGCATTGGCACGTTTTTATCTTTGAAAATGGTTATGCTTTAGTATCGAATCTTATTGTTAGAACATTTATGACCAAGCTTATTTAATTTATTATGGTGAAATTATCGTAGATATGACCATTTTTGTTTGAGATTATTATGGATATTATGGATACATTTTGATATCCCGAAAAAAAAAGGGGGCATAATGTATTTTATTCCTTGTATTTCTGTAAGTCTCTACCAGGGAAAAAAAGTTTCATGAATTTTGTTTGAGTATCAAATTTTTATTTAATCGCTTAAGCGATATTGTTCATACGAAATATTAGAGGTTTGTTTTAGAAGAGGGATTCTCAACTTTTCTAAGCTCGTCGCACCCCTGTTAGAGTTTTCATAAGCGTTTTGTTTTTCTCATTATTTTATATTTTATTCAAAGTGGAGTATATCAGAATATAATATTAAACCATTAATATTGTTTAATTTGTTTATTATTTAAAATTAAAAACAATTTTTCCCTTACGGTACTCCCTTACTTAATAATTGAAAGATATAAACAACAAAAAACTGAATAAAATACATAGATACAATTATAGCACTGGCCTAATATACTTGGAAATAAATAAACTATCACACTAGCCAGCCACAATGTGAAATCACTAAAAATTAATAATACAATCATCAGTAAGAAAACAATTACTATTGATGTTTAGAGGACAAAAGTTTAATATCTGGCCTAACGGCTGACCACATTACACACATAGCATCCTCAAGCCCTAGCAATTTATTTCTTGCTTTGGATTTAATTGTTATCATAGTTTAAAGGTATTGCTCGCACAAATAGTAAGTTGAGAAGGGCAATAGGTATGTTACTTTTATTACTAGGTTATGGTACTCCTCCGCCAGTCCAAGCCAAAAAAACGGCCAATGAAGGCTAAATATTACGGTCAAATTTAACTTTTAGTGTGGAGGTATCTAGCATTGGCACGTGAAATTCAGAGGAACAATAAAATACAAAACTTAATTCTGATTATGTATTTTCATTGTTTTGGGCAAATATTTTTTATTTATATTTTCTTAGTCATTTTCCCCGTCAAAATCTCGTGGCATTCCTAAGGTCCGTGGCATACCGGTTGAGACTCCCTGTTTTACATAATGGCTAACACTGTATTCTTGATTTTTTGGAAAAAAAAAAATTGCCTAACGTAGTTTTCAAATTTTATTTTAGTGGTTATTATTTAATACCATTGTTCAATAAGGAAATAAAAGATAGTAGGTTAATTTCTAAACCTATTCATACACCTAATAATCAATTAGGTGAGATACAAAATATTAGAATGGGAATCATTTTAAATTCCATGTATAGGGTATGAAACTAATAGCTTTAGTTTAGCTTATTTTTCTATATTATTTTAGTGTATGAAGCAACAGATAAAATCAGAGAGCACCACGGAGTATTTTACGTTATAAATAAGGATGCAACTTATTGATTTTTAGGTTAATTCATTTGAGGGTAGTTTACTGATGAATTAATTGGAAAATTATATATTTTTAAAGTGTCTCGCAAGTTTTGCTCAAAGTTTTATATCTGAAGAGTGTTAAATATGAGTTTTTTTTCCTTTATTAAACATTTGCCAAGCGACTTTAATAAATAATAATTATGTATTTACTACCACAAATTTTACACAATATATATTAATCCAGCCATATAATATTCAAACAACAAAAGGTAAAAGTGAAATAGAACATTTCTACGTTTGGATTAGCCTATTTTTACTTTACCTTGACCTTTTGGAGAAAGAAGTATAGTGTTCGTAAGAAAATTGACCTCGAGATTTTGTTAAAATGTCGATGTTTCATTACTCCCTGAAAGCGAAACTGTGCTTTGCCTTTCACGATTTTGCCTGTCTGTCTATCTGTCTGTCTGCCTGTCCGTTTGTCTGTGTGTCTGTCTGTATCTCGGTCTAGAGGCTAGAGCCGATACCATTTTACCGATCGGGCTAAAACTTGTTAGCTAGGGTTTTTATAACTTTCCTCAGAGTAATTTTTGTGATTGTATATCCAACCCTAGAGTTAAGGATAGTTTACTGAAGGGCAAAAAGAGAAATAATTGATTTTCTTGAAATCAGCTGTAACGATTTTTATTAAAATTCGTACATAGGCATTGTTTAAAAATAAAATGACAATTCTCATTTTTCCTTATAAATGACTTACAAGCTATGTTACATAAATGGATATCTCCCATTTTTATCATTTTCGCAACTATTTGAGATACGAAATAACTTAGCATTGCAAAGTCGTGTAGGGAAAAATAAAAGAACATTTATTTGAAATATATTTCTATAAAACCAATAGTTTCTGAAATATTAGCATACATTTTTAAAATTGAAGTATGGGAGATTGATTGTTATGCTCTTTGGTGAAGAGAGGTTTTTTCCTCGTTATGTTTCTATAACAGTGTATATTATTTAATATATGCAACCATATATATTATTTCTTATTTCTTATTTCTTATTATTTCTTTTCACATCTCTTACAAGTTGTGGGTAAATATCTCTATTTTTAGGTAAATGAGCTACAAAGTCTGTGTGGTGCACCAAATCATTTATTTAGTTTCACAAATCAATAATAAACGCTAACTCCAATATTTAAAAAAAAATTGTTAACCATCATTTATTCTAAATAATTTTCCATCTCCATTTACATCCAAACTATCCGCATCGATGGCCACGTGGCCTAAATGGGATGTTAGTCTATTCTGGTTTGCCGATGACAGCAGAGTCAAGATTTGAGTCCCAGCTTAGTGTATTAAGGGCATCTCTTTACAAACAAATAGTTTCACACTTCTCCTCGAAGCTAATGTGGGTACATTTCAACCATTTTATTTCCTTTTTCATTCTTAACCCACTACCGTAATTTAAGTGCATATAGCCCGAACGTGTTGTAGGTAAGTGTGAGGGATAGAAACAACGTTCTAATCATCCAAAACTATCAAAGTGCTCATATTACCGTTTTAAAATTGGCAATCATTTCCCAGCTCGTTGTTTTAAAGTTGAAACTGAATTAATTGGTTTGATTTAAGAAAGCGTTGAAACTTTTCAACCTCTCAGCCTAGCCAATAGAAGAATAAAGTATGTTCCCTTAACTTCTATCCAAGTGGCACTAAGAAACTCTAGTGTGATGGCTTAACTTAGAACATAGTGTTCGAGAAGCCAAAGTTGAGGGTGAACACCCGGGATGGTTATGTTGATTTCCACGGGCTACACATAGGAGAGGGATGATGAAGGTAAGGTTTAAAAGAAATTCTCCCTAATTTGCGTGAAAAGAAATAGTAGGAAACCATTTAGGAAAAAGTACCGTAAGTATACTCGGCTGAGACTTGAACCCAAACCTCTCCATCACTGGCAAACCAGACTGAATTATTTTAATATTTAGTCCGCGTGCCCATCAATACAGATGAAAGTAAATACATTGTATTTGGGATTAACGGTAATTAGTATGGTCTCAACCGGTTTACTATATATACCCTGACTTTGATTTGAAGAACAGTATAGAAAATTCAAACATATTTCTTTGCGGCCAAAATTAATAATATTTCCCCATATTATTTGTGTTATTTCATAGATATTGACAAATATCTATAAAAAGTGACAGCTGCAGATAACATGACTTAATGTATGAATATATAAAAATTGTTTTAGTAACTTAAGTAACTAACTTCTACTGTTCTTCCTACCAAAATCATACTATACCTACCTTATTTGTACCTGTCTTAATCATATATTATCCGATCGTTAATCTAAATTGTATCTAATCCAAGCCAGCATTAAAACTGGATCATCTGATATTTTCCTGCTTGATATGATTTTAATTGGTTCATTTTTATTTATCCGCTTTGTCACAGGAGTCGCTATCTCTTAATTATTGGGAAGGGCAGATTGAACTCATTTTAACTTTGAATTTTAAAATAAAAATTATTTCAAAACAAATTAATAATACAATAAATGGGTAGTTATATAGGTAATAAAAACGTTACATTAGTTATTTATACATTGTCACAAACATGGATTTTCAATTTTCTGAATAAAACAATTCAGTGTTTATTTTGATATTCTGAGAGTTTCCCATTATATCATGAGGTGGTAAGGGCAGGGATTCCCCCTCTCCCCCTCCCAGCAATCACGCAGCTTAATGCTACTCGAGTTTAGGGTCAAAGGTAAACTTATCCATCGCTCTAGTAAATGTTAGACGACTGGTCTCATTTACTGAGATAATTGTCTCTGACCTACTGAGAGGAGGTCTGGCTTTATAATGTGCACTGACCCTGGTCGTTCCAGTGTTCTTCATTGACCTTCTAGACGGCTGTTGGTGCATACCCTGATTTTTTTTCTCCTATCCTGTATCCTTAGCTATGTACATTTTGAATTACCTGAATGGACAGTAATGAGATATATGTCACTTTAATATTCTTGGCTTAGACTGACGATACCATGAAAGCTATTTAAGATAAATGTAATCCGATTTGGTGGCCGCATGGTCTAAGGCTTAACACTTGCAGTAGACTATACCACCAATGATGGTGAGATCAAGGTTCGAATCTCTGTCGGGTTATCTGAAGGTGGTTTTCCAAAAGGTTTTTCCACTTTCCTTCCATGAAAATCCGGGTACACTTCCCATAAACAAAGCCTTCCTAAAACTTAAAACCATAAGAGTAAATAGTACATAAGCGTATAACTCGGACGGGTAGTTGGACGTGGTGCTAAAGAAAAAAATATAAATGTTTACAGACATACAAAGTCACTTAAAGCACCCTACAAATTATGTATCTTAATTGTAAGAACTAAAGAGATTGTGAATTACCGGGTAGATAAGTGATATAACTTATGACTCATGGATTATATATATTTTTTTATTTGGATATTTCTCCTAAACGAGCCTAAACAACCTCTAGAATATATATTTTTTTCGAGCAACGTCAGCCTTTCTTCACCCGTGTAGTTAAGCACTTAGGGCCAGTTTCATAGTCAGACTTAGTACGCCTCAAGTGCGGCGCTACACTAAGAACAAGACGACACCTACCTCAACTCGAATGGAATGGGCCGTTCTCACATAGGAAACTGGCCCATTCCATTCTGTTTTAGGTAGTTGTCGTCTTGTACTTAGTGTAGCGCCGCACTTGAGGCGTACGAAATTTGACTATGAAACTGGCCCTTAGTCTAATCCTAAAACCTGTTTAGTCTGACTTATTGGTTACAGGGAGATCGAGGTGAGTATACTAAATGAATTTTCTGAAGAGTTTTACGTAGATTGTTTTCCACTCTCCCTCCACGCAAGTTTGAGTACAATTCTCTTAAATTCTACTCTCCTCCAACTATCTGATTAAAATGATTAAATTATATTCCATTCACCGTAGGAATTGACTTCTGAAAGCCTTTTTCCCTACCATAAATCTACTATATAGTAAGATATTGGTAGGAAAAAAGACCTTTCAGAGAGTAATTCCTACCGTGAAGGGAGAAATTCACATGCATGTTCGATAAAATCAGCATCAGTGGAGGGAATAACAAATTTAGATGTTTTCTTTCCAACATGAAACTCTCTTAGACAATAAATACATGATAAGTTGTAAATAAAGACAATTAGTCAGAATTAGGTAGTGAAATGCCTCCTCCCAGCCACCAAAGCTGGACTGACGTTGTCGCAAACTGAGTTCTTGGCTGGTGGACTCTAGTTTGGACTGAGTGGACCTGGTGGACACGTGATAGTGCTAGCTTCTCATCGCTGACTCAACTCGGTCTCTCTTGGACCTAGTCGATCAAGACAGCGAACACGCGCTCAGCGGGTGATAGGTACATGATAGCTCATCATGTGGACTGCTGCTGGTCTTTAGAGTTCAAGACCTTGAAAAGAACTAGACATTTAGGAGGAGGAGGACCTTGATTGGTCTTAGGTTCATGTACAAAGGGCGTTACCAAGGGTTATGGGGCCGAGACTGCTTGGGGGATTCACGCCTCACCCTCTCCTAGTAAATTATTGGAGTCCTGTTAGTCTAATTTTCATAGATAGGGCCTTTTAAAGGACATAAACAATTTTTTTTGCTGTTGACATTGATATCATTTTACTGTTTTATTAATGTCATTGGCTTATTATTTTATTGTCTTACTAATGTTATTGGCGTATTATTTTACTGTTTTATTAGTGTTGTTGGGGTATCATTTTACTGTTATATAAAGGTTATTGGCGTATTATTTTACTGTCTTACTAATGTTATTGGCGTATTATTTTACTGCATTATTAATGTTATTGGCGTATTATTTTACTGTCTTATTAATATTATTGGCATATCAGTTTACGGTTCTATTAATGTTATTGGCGTATAACACGAACGGGTAGTAAGACGCCGTGCTTGGAAAAATAAAAACAATAATAATAATAATGTTATTTTATAGGTTCTATTAATAGTTATAAAAGGGTGACCTGGCGGTCTAGGGGTAAGGTGTCAGACTTCTGTGCTGGCGGCTGGGGTTCAATCCTTGGTCCCGGCATAGATTTATCTGATTACTAAACCCTTACTTCACCTCTGACAAGACATCTTGTGAATGTGGGGAATGCCAGGCCTCCACCGTGGTTTGGATTCCACGTTAAACTGTAGGACCTCCATTTCATCTCACAATCACCCTACCATTACACATTAGTGTAAGTGCGTATAACCCGAACGGGTAGTAAGACGCGGTGCTAATAATAATAATAGCTATAAAAAGTGACAGATGCTGATAACACTTGACGTATGAATACGTGAAATTATGTATAGTAAGTTTTCTAGTTGTCAGATAAGACCCTTCTTACGAAAATTGAACTGTACAGTCACTTATCCTGGGATCACAATCAACTTAAATATAATGTGACGCAAAAGAAAGATTGTGTGTGATCAGATTTAACTCAATGTAAAGTTAACGTTAATAAAACAGCAAATGAATTTAGACTGATTGGAAACCATTTGCTCAGAAAAATGGAGCTCGAGCAATTAAGCCTTCCATTAATTAAATATTACTAGCTATAAAAAATAAACTGTAGTAATGGGCCATGAAGCTTTGGTTTTTCTGAACTTAAGTAGGCATTTGCACACCATAAACAAAAAATGAGATACTAAATAACCGTGTTGACGTTGCTTGCAATATTATTGGCACACTGCAGGAAAACGTGGAATATCTCATGTAACTTAAAGTATTTTAACGTGAAAGATTTCACTTGCGCAACTTTTAGGGCCCGTTCGTTCCCACTATGTTGGACCGACACTTTTATCGGGACGATAAAAATGTTGGAGACGCTACTGACTGTACTGTTTATATGGAACTGTTCACATATATTCCGATCCGATGAAAGTGTTGGGGCTGACACTTTTACCGTACAGTTTGTCATTGCAGAAACCCGATAAAAGTGTTGTGTCGGAAGTTAATCGTTTGAAGGATTATATTGCGCAGTTCACACTTGTGACGGACGACCTGCAGTCTTGCAAGAAGACTGTCAAACGTGATCACAGACATTTTAAAATAATTAAAGATTCACCAACTAACGTTTGAGATGTTCCTAGATAAAATCTTTCAGCAAGGATTTGATACACCCAATATTTTCTTTTTTTCACTTGCTTCCTTATTATATTATATTATTATTATTATTATTAGCACCTCGTCTTACTACCAGTTCGGGTTATACGCACTTACGCTAATGTGTAATGGTAGGGTGGTTGTGATATGAAATGGAGGACCTACAGTTTAACGTGGAATCCGAACCACGGTGGAGGCCTGGCATTCCCCACATTCACAAGATGTCTTGTCAGAGGTGAAGGAAGGGTTTGGTAATCAGATAAATCTGTGCCGGGACCGAGGATTGAACCCCGGCCGCCAGCACAGAGGTCTGACACCTTATCCCTAGACCGCCAGGTCACCTCTTATATTATAAAAGTACCACATTACAACTATCGCAGCTAAGGACTCATCTGTACTGGACTGAATTGACAACAATTATGAACAAAAGTGTCGGTCCAACATAGTGGGAACGGACCCTTAAGTATTTATGTAAAACTACCCTCAGTAGATCCAGCCGGGATTCAAACCCTGATTTCCCTGTCTTCAATAGGCCAGCCTTAATCCATTCGGCCACTAAAGTGGATTACTTCAAGTTAATATTATATTAATCGTTATCCCGTCATTACATAATAACACTTACAAAACACTAGTGTCAACAATCTCTAATCTATATTCTGAAGAGGACGTTGATAAATGTTATGTCATGTACAGTAGGCTACCTCACATAATTACTGTAGCTAGGACGGTTGTGGGGAATGGTCGGGTGAGTGAACGTGGAAGGGGGGATAAAATAGGGATGGTTTTAACTTTTTTAAATGTATTTTTCTACGTCAAATAGCTTGGTTTCTATATTTATCTTGCATTTTTTTTGTAATTTTATTTTTACTTACCTATGGTGATTTTTTTTTAGCCAATACGCATGTGTACTAATTACGCTAATGGTTTTAGGTATTAGGAAGATTATATTTAGAGGAAGTGAACCTAAATTTGCGTGTAAGAAGAGTAGAAATTCCACCATCGGTACAGTTGACCGACATTCCAACCTTGATCTCTCCGTCATCAGCAGTATAGTCCGTTGCGAGAGTAGCGCGTTGGACCAACCAAGAGGCCACCAAAATGGGTCTTATGGTAGCTATTTATGCTTCCGATTACTACCATATATACTACCAATTACCTATATATCAATTCTACACTCCCCAAGTAACACGTTCATTGTTACAGTGAGACTCAAACTGATTGGCTTCACAGAGCAACAAAATATGCCTACCATCTACGTCATTGTGTATCGCTAATTATGACTATTAATATTAATATTATTTGATTAATTTATTATTATTTTATTCCAGATTTTTAATGTCAAGGACATCTAAATTATAAAAGATCGTTAACTTATATTTTTAAAAGGTGAATATATAACTCACCTTTTTTTTTTAAATAGTGATAAAATCATTAAGTTTTCATTATAATGGTACAAATTAAAAAAATTCATTTGTTTTTTTTCTAATTAAATATATAAAATATATATTTATTATATAGAACAGGAATAGCCAACCAGTCGATCTCACGGCAATGTTTAGTCGATCACGTAAGAAAATTAAATCGTCATTAAAAGTCTATCTTTGAATTTTCTAAGCTCGCCAATATATCAAGTACTTTCAAATAATATTTGAGTATGACAAAAATCTCCTTTATTGGTCATAATCAGTCCATACTTAATGTTATTAGAAAATGAAATAGTTTAATGTGATGATAAACATTTCATGTATTTATTTTTCTATAAAGGTGTGGACATAAGCATTTGAGAAAAGTTGAACTAAAAAAATATGCATAGACACAAATTAAAATAAAAACAGAGTGTAGAAACTACGGGTGATTGTGGGACTTTTGATAGCTTTATAAGTCTATTGGGCCACAGACTAGGATCCGAAAAGTTTGCCGACTCCTGCTCCAGAAGAGAGTTGAAGATTTAAACAAGGGCTGTGATTTAAATAATATAAGTACGGTAGAGCTGATTTCTTTTATAGTAGTTTGTATTTAGTGCTTAGGAGTTAATATTTTTAATATCCGAAATTAGTGAAATCCATACACTACTCTTTGGTTCATTAATAAAAGCCGATCCACCTCGGGGGCGTAGTTGGCTAACGCAATAATTTCATGTTGAGCTGGACTGCCAATGATGGGGAGATCGAGATTCAAATCTCGTTCGGGTGAACTTGGGGTGATTTTTCCTAAATAGTTTTCCACTCTCCCTCCACGCAAATTCGGGTTCACTTCCTCTGAATTCAACCTTCCTAATTCCTAATCCATTAGCGTAATTAGTATTTAAGCATATAACCCGAACTGGTAGTAAGACGCGGTGCTAGATAACAATAAAATAATAATAATAAAGGCCGAATAGAATGTAAAGCGAAGTAATAAAAATATCAAGATCTCGAATTATTTTTATTACATTTTCTCTTTATAAAATTAACTAATTAAATTTCAAATGTATATAAGATTTGTGAGATTTCACATGGATTAAATTTTGTGAAATTTTTTATTCCTATTAGTAGGTTTTAATTATTACGTTTGAAATGTTTTAATTCATCATAGACTCAAAGCTATGGTTGAAAGCTCCAAGGCAATATGTCTCATTGCATTGATTAATCAGCTCTGGTAACCTCTTCAGTTCAAGTCCAGGCAGGTCAAAGCTACTTAATATTAGTTTAATGTGAAATTAGGTGTAGTAAAAGAGATTCTGTAGTCTCTAAAGGTGGCCTCAAGTGTCATTAACCCTTATATTGTGTTTAGAGCCTGAAAAAATATTGTGTACTTAAATTAAACATAATAATTAAGGCTACTAGTTCAAAATCTTTTATACTTTTATTTTGATACTGTTCAAACAGTAAATAAAGAAATATTAGTTAAAATTGTATTTAGATACAACCTTTATACAATATATTGAAGCAATCGTTTTTCATTTTTATTTGGCATTTTAGAGGGTTTTTAATAAAAATATACATTTTGAATAACCAAGTTATAAGCTTGGTATTAAAATGTAGAATATTCGTTTGACACATCTGCAGTGATTTATATGATTTGGGTTTTTATTACCATTATTTAAGGTATTTGTGGGGTTGTGGGTGAATTCCCCTACTTGGCTAATCTTGGGTGCACCATGGAAGGGCCTACAATGCATGTATGAAACAAGTGAAATCTTACAAATGAGCAAAATATTTAAACAAAATATTCAAATAAATTTTATATTGAATGATATTTTATCTTAAAGACTAATAGTCTATTGGGGGAATGGGTACCTCAAAATCTCTCAACCTCAGACATTCCCATGACTAAAATATAGTAGTGAAAAAAAATATTTAGTATATTATATTTAAAAACATTGTATCCCAAGCAACATGGGACATATTTTCTGGTGTTGGGCCTACAAATTTGAGATGTTGTCATGAAAGTTATTATATAGAAAAATTTATGTATCAGAATGGTTTTATATTTATTTATATTCCATTTATCAATAGATATAGATTTATAAAATCATGTCCACGTATCTACGGACACATCCATCAAACTTGGATTTCCTCTTTGTGCGTAGATGCATTAATTTTTTGTAGCAGATACAATTATTTACACCTTGGGTTAATACCCATCCGGTCAACATGGATTTTAATTGCACTGGTTAAAAAGGGATATTTGAAAGGGAATTAACTCACATTTCCTTGAAGGGAGAATAGAGAACAATTAAGGAATTACTAACTACAGTGCACCCAACCAGAACTGAAAACCGGATCTCCCCATCATCGGAGTCGATATCTTAGACCATTCATCAACCAAAGTAAGTTTCACTTATTTGTCCAACAAAGAAAAATATATGCAAGTTATCTTCTTTGTTGAATAGTAATTTTTCTCTTTATTATGTCTACCATTGAATATTTGAAAAAAAGTTATAGACGTGACAAATGCAACTTCACAGTATCATGATACATTAGATAAAGTGGTAGTTTGCAGTTTCTGTTCTCAATATATCATTGAATTAGTACTATTTGCTGAGTGGGGCAGTTGAAATAAGCAAACTGTACTGGATTTACTCGACTTCCATACTGATGACCGGTAAATGTGCTAGCCTGCACTTTGGTGAGAGCCAGGAAGTAGATTCACAAGTTTAAACCTTTTGATTCTTTGCACACAGTGCTTTAAGTATAATGTGCATTAATTTAAATTATGTTAATAATAAATAATAAATGGTACGGTGCACCACACACACGTTCTCTTTCTTTTATATTAATATAGAAACATTTACTAAAAGCTCATAATATTTGTAAAAGGAGAGCAAAGACATTGAATACGCTCTCTGAGGAACCCACAGAAAGTAAAAAGAGCATCACATTCTACCAAAGAGCATAAACTAAATCATATTATATATTGTTACAAAGACACTGAGAAAAGAGGAATACCTCTGTCCACCAAAGAGCATAAGGATAATTTCCCAATACAAAGCTATTCTTTAAATATATGTATATCTCGGAAACAATTGGTTTTATAAAAATTAATTTCAATTAAATAATTTGTATCTGTAATCATTATACATATTTTCTTTGTTAGGTTATTTCATACATCTCAAAGAGTTACCGATATAAGGTAAGAGTTGGAAATTTGCGCCTATGTAAAGTACCCTCAAACTCATGTTCATGGTAAAATGAGATTCACCATTTGGTTCTAGTGTTAAAGAGTTTCTATATACGAGTTTTAGTTTAAATCGTTAAGCCGATTTTGAGAAAATAAAGTTTTTCACCTTTCCCTTTAAGTAAGCTATCCTTAATTTTAAAGTTAGATAATGTAATTCCAAAAACGCCTCTGGGGAACATTAATAAAGTCCTTTATATCAAGTTCCACCCCAATCAAACTGTTTCAGTTCTAGGCCAAAATACAGACACACAGACAGACAAACAAATGGCATTGCAAAATAACAGCCTTTTTTTTTTTGTTCAATGGGTCATAAAATGTTGACACCCATAAAATCTCTAGTGCAATTTGTTTGACTATTACAATATATTCTTTCTCCGACACCGAGGGCTAACGATAAAGTAAAAAACAAGGTGTGTGAACATAATGTCGAGTACATATATAACTATACTATTATTATTATTATTATTATTAGCACCACGTCTTACTACCCGTTCGGGTTATACGCACTTACGCTAATGTGTAATGATAGGGTGATTGTGAGATGAAATGGAGGACCTACAGTTTAACGTGGAATCCGAACCACGGTGGAGGCCTAGCATTCCCCACATTCACAAGATGTCTTGTCAGAGGTGAAGGAAGAGTTTGGTAATCTATATAACTATACTACCGGCATTTGTGCCACACGGTCTAAAGTGTCACACTCACAATATAGTGAATTGCCAAGGACTGGGAGATAAGTGTTAGAATCTCTGCTGGGTGTCCTGAAGGGTTTTTTTTTCTTTCAGAAATTATTTATCTCCTCTTACAAGGAAATGTGGGTTAAATTCTTATAAATTCTAACTTCATCATCTCAACCCATTAGAGTAAATATGTGGATATACCGGAAGGGTATTATGACTCTAAGCAAATATAAATAATCAAACTGATTGGAACAAAGGCTATTGACGAGTCTATTAATTGGAAAATGGTGTGAGTTGATTAGTTAATAGGAAATATGTTTCCATTAAAATGGAGGGAGTATGGAAAATTAACCAAGTCACGCAGTTGTTATTCAAACATCTCAAACCTATACCTACCAGCTCAAAGTGAGGCACAAATTAATACTTACTATTTATTAAGGGCCGGTCTTATGACTCCTGGGTAAATATCTATCTGGTGGATACATATTTCTATCTGGTGGATAAGTTAAAAGTGCGTCTTATAACTGTCAGATAAAATGTATTAATCCTTAATATTTTTATCGGGAGGTTTAAGCACCTGGTAACTTTTATCTGGAAGTTAAAATGGCTATTTCCATAGTGACGCGTTGTTTTTAATGAGGTTTCGCCTAACAAAATCTGTTTTTAGGTTAAAATCTTGGTTTACGTGTTTAGTAGGCACAGGCCCGGGCTCTAACTATATAAAGTTATAACATTTAATTCACACTTTTATGTAAACTGACAAGCCATTTGTAGAGTTATATTTATATAAGGACAAATTATCAAAAGGTGTGTACAATAAATGAAATTTTGTAAACGTTGTACCCAACAATTGCTTAAATTTTGGCAGACACTGAAATTAGTACTTGCAAGACATCTTAGATTCTGCGCCCACGTGACGCCATCTGTTTCCTCCCACTCGCTTAGCCGCCATTATTAAACAAATGTTGAGAGTTCTCACCACTCGCTAGGTATGTAGCGCTATCAGCAAGGCTTATACGTATGCGCGACCCAGTAAGAACAGTACCAACCTTGCGTGTTCTGAATAAAAATATATTTATCATATAGATAGATAGCTATCTGTCAGATAAATTCAGTTCATAAGACGTGTAAAACATTAAAGTGGCTGATAACTTTTATCTGGTAGATAACTTTAACCTCCCAATAGCAATATTTAGGTAGTCATAAGACCGGCCCTAAGTGTAATAAATTATCCTCATTAAAAACATTATAAATTAAGTCCCTAACGTCTTGGGCCTCTTAGCTGCAAGTATGGGTTACTTCAAAATACTGGAATCTGATTATTTGCATTTTCATCATATAAAACTTAAATAGTGTGAAATTGAGCACTCAGAATGACCATAGATGAATAATTAAATTAAATATGATTAATTTAAATTAATATAGGGTTGAGTCTTAGCTTCCTGTTATTACATTTTGCATTATTTTTTGTTATTGCTGCATTATCGTTGTCACGCGAAGTACTAGCTGCCCCCCCCCCCCACCCCCTCAACGCCATAGCTATCGCTCTACCAGATTTTAATTGATATATGCAATGTAATTATTTTTTAATGGAGCTTCAGTTCTAACTGAAATGAAAATTTGTCTTGGCCACAGTATATTATACAAAGCTGCTAATATTAACAGTTTACTAACCAGTTATAATATATTCCACATGTATTAAAATGGTAAAAACACTTACGGCCAAACACCAAAAGATCTTGAGTTACCAATAAAAACCTTTAAACGTTTTCTGAAAGCAACTAATTCACACAACATATCCGAGTGAATAATCCTCACTCTTATTTAATTCAGAGGTGAAGGTCCCATATTCTTTTGTGCTAACCCCTTACTACGCCACTAAGCATTAATGTTATTAAATAATTATTTCAACCCACATCATCTATGTAATAGCTACCCTACTGCAGTGATGATGTCTTTCAAGTCTATAGAATTGAGAAAAAGAAAATTATATCTATGTAAACTTCTTTCAAATAACTTAAACAATTGAACCGTGTAAATGTATTTGCAAAGTAATATGTTCATGTCATGATGCTAAAATTTGCTAAATATTTTCATTTTCATAAAAAAAATATGAAAAAGGTTTCTTTTAACTGTAAATTAACAATAACATTGTCTCCCTTATTATAGACCTGGGGCTTACAAAGTGTGGCACTCAAGTGTCATACATTCAACCAGCGACAGTTCTTGTTTCACTATATTATATAATATGTGATAAAATAAGTTATAGCTATAATACACAAAGTTTATATTTGAAAGAGGCCCAAATATTACAATAAATAATTGCATAATTAGTTTATACTGAAAGGTGGCAAATTTACTTTGCATGGTTCTAATATGGCATTGCTGGTGAAATAGAACCATATTGTATTCCGTCAAGGTACCACTGCTACCTTTCAGGGTAACTGGAGTGTACCTATAGGTACTCAGCTTGTATTATTATTATTATTATTATTATTAGCACCGCGTCTTACTACCCGTTCGGGTTATACGCACTTACGCTAATGTGAAAATGGTAGGGTGATTGTGAGATGAAATGAAGGACCTACAGTTTAACGTGGAATCCGAACCACGGTGGAGGCCTGGCATTCCTCACATTCACAAGGTGTCTTGTCAGCTCAGCTTGTACACCACAGATAGTTTCTAAATGTACTTTCTATCTTTTCACCAGTACAGATTTAGGTATAGTTGCAAAAAAAAAAGTGTGTTATATGTGTGCGTCCATCAAATATGTTTAGTTTTAAATTTAGCACTTTGGCTAGAAGATTTGGGATCCCTTGTTCTGAACTATTCCATGGATAAATCACACATTACGAAATTAATTGTAGTAATAAGTTAATCCAGCAGCAAACACAATAATACTTAATGCTATATTTCCTTATTTTCTATTTGAATTAAGTTAATATAGAAGTTTTAAATATCTTCAAGTTTATCTCTAAACAAAATTATTTTACAACACATTAAATAATGAAATTATAAAGTGAAGATAATCAATTGTAGGCCTAATTAAATGGGGTTTTATTTTATCTGTTTCAAGAATACATTAAAACTGCATGAATAGAAAAAACTCATCGATGAGCTTGGGGTCTAAATGTTTGTTTGGTCTGCCTTTGATGAGGAGGTCAGGGTTTTAATCCCTACCAGGTAAGTTTAGGGGTTTTTTTTTCCTAAATCGTTTCCCTCTATCACTCCCCGAAAATAATTTTACATTTCCTATAAAATATACCTTCCATATCCCTATGTAATTAGAGTAGTTAAACGCGTATAGCCCTGATGGGTAGTATGATTTAATGAAAACAGTAGTAAAAATATGGTATTATAACTAATTTACAGTAATAGTATGTTTATTGTTTGTTTTTTATCATATTTGTGTTATTATATTTATCAATAATATCATAAAACTTAAAAATAAACTAAGTTCTAAAATAGACACAAGACCAAACCTCTACTCATCACTGTGAAATGAGATGAAGCATCAATTTCCCCAATGATACGATGCTTGATAATTCTGGGAACTCAATTTTGAAACCAGATATCAGTATAAGATATAAGATTTCAGATGCTTAATATAGAAATCTTATAGAAATTATATCTTTCTCAAACTGACTTTAAAGATTCAAATCATTCATCAAGAAGCATAATAAGTACGTGATGTAAGCCACGAGTCAAATGTCGTTGAGTGATAAACCTTTAAACCTACGGTTTAGCAACTAAACATTATGTTAAATATAGTAAATTCAATATTGGACCCTAAAGTGAGTAAAGAATACGATAAGTAGGAAATATAACCTAAAAGATACTATAACAAGCACCTGTTATAGAGTTATCCTTACACAACTTTAAAACAATCTGATATGACTTGTGATGTAAGCTATGATGTAAATGGGGCCGTACTCAGAGTCGCTCATATATTTTTTGATGGTATTAATAGGACCGAAAGTCTTCTCTCACATGCGTGTACTTTTAGATCTACTCTTAAGAAAGATTTCTTCACCTTACACTGTGAAGGATTTTGAGATATAAAATTATAGTTTCAAAGAAAAAATCCACATCATATTTGGAACGAATCTTTATCACATCAAACCAATGTTTCATTAGTAGAACCATGAAGAAAAGAGATTTTAAAAACGGAGAGAGATAGAGGGGTCAATTAAGTTACTTGGGAAGATCCTAACGAAGTTGTTGATCTAATAAGTCTCCTGCAATCCTGAAAACATCGAGCCAAGCAATCAATTCAAGTCATTGCAAATATATTGTTTATACTATCGGAAAATATCTTGAAGCTGGTACTTAAAACGTTGAAATGTTATTGTAAAAATGCCCTTCAAATGGTGTTGAGGCGATCTTATTCAGTGGTGGAAGATGACACTGGAGGTAGTTGTTGTTGATAGTGAGTGTGTCTTCCCTCCCCCTCTTCTTCTTGTGGTTTAGTGCATTCAACCACTCATGTATAGCAGTCAGTTGGCATCGAATTTGTATTGCTTTTCACCATTGGAGAAGCTCACCCGCCGCTTAATTTTGTGCTGATAGAACCAATGTCTCGCGTAAGCGTTTAATATCATTTGAAGGGTACAAGGGAAAAACTATCAGAGTCCAGCTTACCATTTTTTTTCAGAAGATGAAATTTAAAATTTACCGACTTTTATCTTTTATAATAATTCCAAGTTATTGGGGTATTTTTTTTAAATTCGTCAGGAATTTGTCAATCAGCCCTAGCACAATGAAATATGAATGCAATAAACTTTTGCTGTAATTAATTGATTAATTACATAATTTATTACAGGACTCTGATGTCTTTTTCTCCTGTATTCGTATTTTTTTAGAAATGGGTTAGTTATAATTCATTTTGAATAATTATTTTTACTATGACATACTAAAAATAACTATGGTATTGTAATACAATAAAGTTATTATTTAAGTATCATAATTAAATTCAACTGTAATCATATATTCATTTCAATTCTCCTCAATCTGTTAAGTTTTTTTCAGTCCACGAGCACTTCCGCCAGGGTACAAGAGGTAACCACCTGAAAAAGGGGAGAAAGAATTAACCTTCTTTCGCTGTATCCATGGTTATAAAATTGGCAATGGTAGCTTATATAAAGGGCATAAAATAAAGAATAACTTATGAATTATTGTAAACGTGTTTCTTATCTATTAAAAATCACGGTCGGGTCCATCAAAGTTAGGTCCTGGATCTTGTTGTTCAGTTCCCTGGACTAAAGAAAGAAGCTGGTGGTAAACGTCTTGGGAGCCTTCCTCCTCAATAACTTAAGTAGATCCTCTATGTCCCTGTATTTCTCCATGGGAAGTTTGATGGGTGCATGATACAGCTGTTCTGATTCCCTCTGCTCAGTAGTGAGTGTGGATCTTTTCTTATTGTTCTTGTCTGTTATGACCGATGTGACAGATATGGGCCGTTGTAGTTCTCCCTGTGACTTAAGAAATGTGGTTTATCCTGAGAGACCTTCATTTGCTGAATAGGCCTCCTTGCTGTTGGAAACTTTTTCTTGTAATGTGGTGTCAGGAAGTCTCCCCAGCTTTTGAACATAGTTTGTTCACATGCTATAACCTCAAAATGAGTCGGTTTTGTTCTTGCATCACGGATTATTCTCCTCCAGCCATCTGATGTTTCAGCAATAACTTTTTTTGGAATCAAGCCCATGTTTTTGTCAAGCTCCATGAAAGAATGACCTCTGATTGGAAACGTCACAGTTATCTTGTTCTGCCCAATTGCTGAATCACAAAAAATATTCAATTCTTCTACTTCAGAATCTAGGAATGTGTTTATAAAATGATGCAGCATTGATACAACATCATTTGCGCCCTTTATTGTGACAGTTTGGTCATACGTATACATTATTGACGTACCATTCGCCAAAACATGTATATTGAACGGGGAAACAGATAGCTGACGCAATATATTAGACTGCCAAGGCGGTGAGGTCGGGTCTTGATTCAGGTCAGGTGTACTGGGAGTGGTTTATCTTAAACTATTTTCCACTCTTCCCTCCACACATTAGGGTAATTTAGTAGATATACATAGGTGCATAGCCCGTACGGGTAGTAGATGTAGTGCAAAGAAAAAATAACCATAAAAATTGTAAATTCAATCAATAATTTTATTGTTACATTAACTAGTGTAGTCTTTTACCTAAATATTTGGCTCAGTTACAACAATATCGACTGTTGGGATCAACCAGAAACGGGAAATGCTTATAGTACAGTCCAGCAGGGATATAGGCCTAAAATGAACATAGATAGCAATATGTTTATGTGTTTGTTTTAGGGTGATTGTGAGATGAAATGAAGGACCTACAGTTTAACGTGGAATCCGAACCACGATGGAGGCCTGGCTTCCCCACATTCACAAGATGTCTTGTCAGAGGTGAAGGAAGGGTCTGGTAATCAGATAAATCTGTGCTGGGACCTAGGATTGAAACCTGGACCCCAGCAAAAAAGTCCAACACCTTACCCCTAGACCACCAGGTCACCCACATATTTTGTTGATAGATTTTATTTGATCATAATTTAAAACAAGGGCCTTTTAACGTTTTGATCTATAGGTAGTATTAAAACATCTCCCAATTAATTCGAATAAGATTTGAACTTCGACCTCACCTTAGTGAAAAAAGTAATATGTATTTTAGTTTTCTATGTCTTTATTAAGCAATATACTATGTGTACTAAAGTAGATAAATTCCTTTAAATAATTTTATAATAGTCTTAGTTGGTCTTAATCTGAACCAAGAGTATTTGGTTCGATTCCCTGCACGTTTGATAAAATTGGGATTTTCCTCTAGCAGTGACGATTTGACAGCTGGGGGTCTCATTGTGACTGTTATGGAGTAAGCTAGTTTTTAATTCATGCATTGATATAATTAGTCGGTTAATAAAATGCACGTTATAATAAGTTGAAAATGTAATAAATGATATAAATGGCCTTAGATTAGTTTTTATTTTCATAAATAGGAAATTCCTGAACTACAAAGATTCATTTAACCCAGACAGGCTTTTCTTAGTCACTGTGTAACTGAGTTAACTCCCTCCTCCCCCCTTACTTCCAAAGAAAAGTTTGAGTCATTAGTGTGAGAAATTAAAACTAGAGAGAGAAAGCTGTATGTTAGTCTTCACAACTGTCACTTTTTGCAGATTAGTCAGGAACACAGACCTAAGTACACATTTCTTAGTACGTGATAAACATCTAAAAGCGGAATGAAAACACCCACCCCCAAAGAAAACTCACTAGTAATGACCATAATATTACCTGCTACCGGGGTTATTCGGTCTTGGGAGTGTTGAAGGGTAGGTAAGTTCACACCACTCTATCATAATTGATCACTTGAAATTGAATGTTTACTAAGTCCATTTTTTTCAACCACCGCTACACCCACCCTTCCTTAACTAAAGTTTTCTTGTCGTCCTGTACATTATTACAAATCGTGAATAATGTCTCATTGTTTTACTGTGTCCTCGACTCTCGGACCGGCTGTGAGTTTGACCATTATACCCCAAGAAAGTTCATCTTCCGCTAAACCCTGCAATAACTTACATTAAGATTCAGTTTTAGATGTATCTTTCGAACATTGGTTACTTAAGGCTAGGACCGTACCCTTCTGTTATTCAGACCCATCCATACTCAAAAACTCCACCCGACCAAATTTTATATTTATATTCAAGAAGAAGTCCCAATGTGATCACGAAATCAACAGCTGAAGTTAGCTTTTTCAGAGTCTTCCTTTATAGTGTGCCCTTTGTTTCCTTGGTTATTAAAGGGAAGTATTTGCCTAAAGTTACAAGATGAACTGTTCAGTTGAGATCTTGAATATACGTAAGGTGATCTACGTGAATCTTAGAAATCACTTAAGTTGGCCCCTCAAAATTAAAGTTTCAATATACCCCCATTTTGCACCTATTTTGCACCGTTTTTCACCCTAACCCCATAGGTGCTACAACTGTTAATGTTTAGGGGTGGCCAAGTTAAGAATAGCCCTCCCCTATCACTATCAAAATGTTGGATTTTAACATGCCAGCTTAAAAGTCCTGTTTTGCACCATTTTGCATTCAAGTATGGCATTTTGAACTCTAATAGATTAGCGAAAAACAAATATTTAACATACAAAAAAAAGTCGTTGGACCCTCCCTCCAGCCCCCATACCCTTAATTTAAGAATGTAAATATGCCATCGTGTTCTACCTATTTAGCACCATTTTTCACCCAAGTACTAAGTTTTACAAACCATCCCCAGAGACTGTACGATTGTTTATGTTTGGAGTTGTAGCCCCCTAACATTAGAACTTTATTCTTTAATGCCAATTTAAAGGTTTTGATTTTCACCATTTTGCACGCAAGTGTGGCGTTTTGCACCTTAATAGTTGTACAAGAAAAAATATTTTAAATTAATAAATGAGGGGGGCCAAGCTGATCGTAGCCTCCCACTCGATGATTAATTGGTTTTTAAGACAAAAATAAATGTCTTGTTTTGCGCCATTTTGCGCCCAAGAATTCTGTTTTGCACATTAATGAATTAGCTAGAAAAAAATTAATATGATATAAAATTAAGTTGTTGGTCCCTACCTCCAGACTACGCGTCCTCAAATTAAAATTGTAAATACATCATTGTTTTGCACTTATTTTGCATAATGTTGCACCCAAGTATTATGTTTTTCACGCCACTCCCAGTTACGGCACGACTGTTTTTGTTTGAGGTAGGGGGGTCATGTTAAGTGTAGTCACCCCCAATTTCAATTTTTTTTTAATTAAAATTTAAAATATTTATTTTCAACGTTTTGCACCCAAGTATGGCATTTTGCAACTTAATAGTTTTGTGAAAAAAATATTCTAGTAATAAATGTGGAAGGGGGATAGGTCGTAGCACCCCACTTTATAATTTGGTGGTTTTAAATGCCAAAATAATTGTCCTGTTTTGTATCCACCTATGGTGTTTTGCACCTCAATTGATTAATGAGAAATATTTTTTAATATGAGATAAATTAAGTTGTAAATAATTGTAATTGTAAATATACCATCGTTGTCTACATATTTATCACCGTTTTGCACCTTATTAGTTTTGGAAGAAAAATAAATTAATTTAAAGTTAAAAAATGTTTGGTAGCCAAGTTAAGTGTAACCCCCCCCCCCCCC
>CABFOV010001655.1:85094-109097 GCA_902141375.1 Timema poppense
CCCCCCCCAGTTCACCCAACCGAGATTCAAATCTCGATCTCCACGTCCTCAGCAGTCAAGCTCAACATGACAAGCGCGTTAGCCAACTACGCCACCAAGGCGGGTGTGAATATAATAAGACACAATAACTTTGTGTTATAGTTAATTATCTTTCTGGCTAGACTATTAATGTTCAAAACTTCATGTTTGAGTGCAAAAAATACATTAATATTATTAGCATAGGAAGAATCACAGCTTTTTTTGGGGAAGCAAGGCATGCACACATTGTTGGGACAAGCTAACATAAGAAAAAACACTACACCACTAGCAGACACAACAGATATCGGACACCCTTACGCAGATTATTGCCGAAAACGAGACTCCGAGACGTTTCTGGACATTGAAGGAGACACATGAGCCGTGGATCTCAGATCTGGCAGAACCGTCTCGGTTCCGGGAAGCCCCACAGTATCCGAGCCTAGTCCAACGTCGGCAACAAGCACTCGCCTAAGTTCCGGTTCACCTTAAGGATCTCGGACTCCACCGCATTTACCATCGTTCTTAGCTCAAGGCGAGTCAGCGGTTACCCCTTCAAGAGACCACTCGTTTAGCCCAGTCAAGGTAATAAAGTTCAGAAGGGATGTGGATGACATCGCCATGCCTAGAGAAGACCAACTCCAACTGCTCCAGGCCATACAAGAACTGACGCAGACAGTCACCTCAAATGAAGACCGATTCAGAGGCATCGACTGGTGGCCCAACCAGATGAAGCAACACCATAACCCCAGGCAGGTGTAGCGACGGCACCAAGACTGGCAACACAAATAGCACTGACAAGAGATGCTTGGTTGTCACCGCTTCCTACATATAAGGCCCTCCTGGATGTGGATGAATCAGCAGCGCTTCGTGTTGCTCTGGCCTCGAAAGCCAAAGCATCGGAGCTTCAGTTTGACCGTGACAAACATCAGGCCAACTTTCTCCTAGCAATGGCATCATGGTACCTATATCTGCCAAGAGCCACCCAGCAAGTCCTGATCCACCGGATTAATGTAGTGTGAATCGCCCTCACGAAGGGATAGCCAACGACCATCGTAGCATCAGGAGGGGATGCCAGTGCATCCATATATCCACCAGGTTTTGTACCACCACCGCCACCACTACAGACGCCGATCTACAGCCCACAGCCCTCGAGAAGCGATGGCGGTGCCTCAAACACCTCCTTCCGGCGGAATGGACGAGGGAAGAGATAGTAAGAAGAACGGTTATGAGAAACATATATCTGATAATTCATATGTTAAAATGCCTCTATGTATTTGTATAACATGTAATTTGGATTAAATAAAGCTGCCGGTTCCTCTCTCTCACGCCACTGCCTCTCGGCCCTACACTTTCACCCATTGCACGTTCTCGAGAAAGAGTATAAAATCGTGGAGAGAGTGGAGGTTCGGTACCAGTCAGACGTGAGGGGGAGAACCAACAACCCAAAATAGACATTGACATTAATGTATGTATGATTTGTAATATTTCCTCAAACGGTATTGTTAAAAGCCCTGGTACTCATCATGAAAGTGTACAACAAAAAATCAAAAAGCGGGACCAATATATTGATGACCTATGCGTGGTAGCAAACCATCGTCTGCGAGGTGTAACTGTCCAAAAAATTACTGAGGGAGGAGCATCTTGGCATAGGAGTTGGTTCCACACTGTTTCTCACAAAGGAAAACTTTACCGTTTAAAACAAAAATATGACATTCAAATATCATCGACTGAAAGTGATACAGGGAGAAAAACACGACTTATTCGTTCTAAGTGTGTCAGTTGATCGAGCCCAAAAAAATCTGCGTGATTCTATCTACAAAAATAGGAACGAAGCTCTAAACATTAAACTCAACACAGCTATCAATGAGGAGGATGGGAATCCATTAATGTTAGATAACATTTGCCAAAAATGTAAGTAATGTTCTAAGGCAGGCTACGAATACTACTTGTAAAGACTCTACAACAAAAGCTGCAGCAGAAATTGAATTTATCAGTCTCATTCTTGAATGTCTACAAAAGTGGGCTATAAATATGGCTGTCATCCAAGCCACTTATGAAAACATACGGGCAATGAACAACCTGGTTTATCCTATGATATCTCAGAAACAAATAAAGCAAATACTCATTGATAACATTGGTGATATTTAATTCCACCGACCAGCTCTAAGAAACTAACCGAAAAATAGCTTCATTAAAAAAATACGAGATGTTTCTATCGATGCNATATATCAGTGTGGTAATGATACGGATGTAAACATGCAGTGTCTCTATGATGCAGCTCTTTTACTCCAAAAGTGCATAAATTACGCTCAGCAATGGAAGTTCACAGGAAAAATGCACACGCCCAAGTATCTCATTCCACGTGAAGTGTATGCATTCTTTATATCGCCTTTTAGTGGGAGGGAAGAAATAATTTCATCAGAAAGAAAATCAACTGCTGTAAATAAAGCACCATGATTATCTCACAAACTGTTATAGCTATGACATACAATGAGAGACGAGTGTACCGTTCATGTACTGACAATATGCAAACAATGCATAAGAATGTAAATTTATCAAGCCACTAGAAATAAAAGTATTGTCAATCTGCTTTATGGTTTGGACTTCTGGATTGAGTATAACTGTATTCTCAGGTATGAGGCTCAAATCGAAGAGTGTGTTATGGATTATGTCTGCAGGAATAATAGAGTGTATTTACCTGCAAGTATGTTCAAGAGCTGATATATATTTTTCAATTGTTGATTTCATGAAAGATACCTCTAATGGATAAAACACTACACATGCCACAGCACTGGCCATTTATCAGCGAAAAGAAGCAGATGATAATACACAAGTTCTTCAACTGTAAAAACGTCTGGAAATTGTGCACTATACCTTCCTGACTATTAAACTGTTATCAATGATTGTTTTATGACATCTAAACCGATTCTGAAATTCGAAACTTAACCTGACTTCAGTATAGCTTCTGTAGGCCACCCTGGTATTACCGACATGAAGGTATGGTTTATAGGGAAGACATTCGACAAAATCGGAGAAGCTTCCTTGCAAGATGGCACACAATGTGTAAGTGGAGACATGAATGGAAATTCAAATATTCCAACATGGGCCACCTTCAATTCTCATATAACCACAACTTTCCCAATAACTGCAGTTCATGCTACCCCACTGATACCTGCACCACCAACAGAATAGCCAGCATTGCTAACTGTTCTACTTCAAGCACAAAGTATTAACTATCTAATAATGTGTCCACAAAGAGTCAAAAAACCAGTACTTTGCAAGGATTTCGTGCCTTCACTGGCTGTGATACCATATAATGTTTTTCAGGCAAAGGAAATTTGGGATTATAATGAAGAGGGACTAGACCAATTTGTCTGCAAGCTTTAAATGCGATTATCTATAGCATCGACAGTGATAGAAGTAAGATGGTCTATTTTTTTAAATAAAGAGGAATCTTAAAAGATGCCACCAAAGTTGTCTGCTCTAAAATTCTATATATTGATGGCTATTTTATCAGTGTATAATTTGGAACAATGATGTTACTGCTCATCCAAATATACCATCTCCTGAACCGGAATATGGTTGTGAAGCTATTAATGGTTATTTTGTCCCGAAAATTACAGAAATGCCACCAGCACCTTCATAAATATTAGAGCTCATAAAATGCTCTTGAAAAACAAACTGTCTCTTCAAATTGTGCTCCTGTTGCCGTAGTTACCTCCTGTGGACCGATATGTGTATGTGTACAAATTAAGAGTCTCAGAAGTGTGAAAACAGTCGCACTCTTTATTCCTATAATGATGAAGACGGTGATTGTGACGATTTAGACTCGTAACACAGCATTTACAAACAATATGCTATTTTTGAAAACAATGTTTTTGCAAGATCACTTAATTTCTCGTAAGCCTTGAATGCAAAAGATTTTTCCTAATGCTTTTGTTTGGAATTAAACACACTTATTTTGCAAAGAATAACATTTTCCAAAGCCATTGAACAAGTAACGTTATTACATAAATATGCACATCTGCTGAGGGAATATTAATCTAATGTTTTCATAGCTGTTTCTGGTTCCCTTAATTTTGGTGATAGGGAGACCGTAAATATCTCAAACTAAAGCGAGTTAACCTCACTATAATAGTTGTTACCATTAGTATATCTAAAAACATTAATTTGCTCACTACCACCAAAAATAATATTAAAAAATGTAAGATTGTTACCGTTTATTAATGTTTCTGGAGATAATAAGTTAATTACATGCTGTCGGCCATTTTGTTTTCTACAAAAATTGTAGATAAATTTATTAGCGTTAAGTTTAGTTACTCTGGGCTTTTATTTCATAAAATCTATAGAAGTTACAGTCAATAATGTTGTAACAAGTAACATGATATTTCCCATTCCCCCTCGCCATACATCCCAGACCCCTGCATGAGTTTCGGAAGTGGCAACATGTGTGTTTGTACTATTTGGGGTGCCAATTAATAACTTTAAAAAAAAACGCAATATTGTATCACAAAGTTCACTTGGAAAACCAGTTGCTCCTCCACTAGAAGGATCCAACGACTTAATTTTTTTGTGTGTTAAATATTTTTTCTCGCTAATCTATTAGGGTGCAAAACGGTGCAAAACAGGACTTTTATTTCGGCATTAAAAAACTTCTAATTAGTTAGTGGGGGGATCCACGCTTAGCTTGCCCACCCAACCCCAACTTGTTTCCCTTTTAAATATTTTTTCTTGCAAAACTATTCAGGTGCAAAACAGGACTTGAAAGATGGTATAAAAAAATCCAACCTTTTTATAGTGGGGGGGGGGCGGGGGGATACTCTTAACTTGGCCCCCCGTAACATAAACAGTTGCACTGTATCTGGGGTTAGGGTGCAAAACGTAATACTTGGGTCCAAAATGGTGCAAAATAGGTGCAAAACGGCGGTATATTTAAATTTAAATTTTGAATGAATTGGGGGTGGGGTGGGGGGGGGGTGAGGGGTCAACTTAAGTGATCTGCATCCTAGGAAGTTTCTTCTCGAAGATAGAAAGGGCAAACTTATCAAGATTAGGGGTATAAACTATGATGAACTTATCGTCGGGAGGAAAGATGAATGGAAAAAAAAGACTAGTGCTTGTGACAATCCCGATACAATAAAACACGCAGAGAAAAAGAGAAGATTTTAAGGTAAAAAACGAACATATGCCAGTCATGAAGGTCAGTGGTAGAAAGGATGAATCAAGGACTAGAGGAGAAGGGAATTCGTGGAATGGGGCAAGGAGAGGTTGATTAAAATCTTTGATATGGGATAGTTAGTGAACAAATTTCTTACTGACAAACTTAATCAAAATCATAATACTCCAAAGATTCCTGACGTTTTACAAACGTGTACCACAAAGTTAGGTTTGTGTTTTTTATCAATAAATTGGATTTATTTAGAATATTTTTTCTTTAATAGAGAATCGGGGTGTACATCTTTACTAAAGTATGCATCTAGGAGTAAAATCTGTAGATTCAATTAAACACTTTTTTGTATATGTTCCTACTGTGAAAGACTACTTTTTAAGAATAAATAATTTAACATAAGATACAAGCTATATAATTTATGTTGCACCAAACTTTTATTGTAAATAAGTTATAATATTCTATTTCACATACTTTATTTTAAATTGATCTTTATGAGAATTAGGTAGACGGGTAATGTGTTCCTGAAAAATATCAATTCAATGGTATTAGTTTGTAAAACTATGTTTCACATCAATTTATTTAAATTGTGTCTTTGCACCCGTTCTAATTATAGGCATATATGGATTACACTAATGGGGTAGGAATGACTAAGGTAGAATGTATAGGAAATGTATCAACATTTTTGTTGAGGTAGAGTTGGAAACCATTTGGGGGGAAACATTATTACACCCAGCCGTGACACAACCCTGAGCTTTCCCGTTACCGGGGAGCAAAATAAATTAGATTAAATGTATACAATGTGCCCATAGAAACGTCTAATACTATTTACTAGAGAGAAAAAAGAATATCATCTTAATTCCTGGATAGATAATATTATACATCTATTAGGAGTAATAACAAAACATTTAAAAATATTCAGCTATCAAATAATTCATAAAACAAAACATTTACATAAAAATATATTTTGTATACTTGTATTTGTAATTTTACTCCAAATAACATTAAATATTATTATTACTAAGAGCCTATCTAATAATTAATGCAAATGGCATGCCATTGGCAAAAATTATTAGCACTCAAAGAGAGATCGAAACATACGCAATTTAATGGAAAGGAACTTCTAGGATATTTGGATTAATTTATCTCTATAAAAAGTTATGTTACACTATTAATATTATTCACCATCATCTTCCTCATCATCTTTCACTATACCTAATCTTTTAGCTACTGATTTCACATTGTTGATGACTTCCTCTTGAACAAGATTGAAACTCATTGCAAGCAATGCAATTCCAAACAATAAGTATAAAGAACACAAGGCAATGCTAACTTCAGCATCATTTTTTTTAACTCTACGAGCTGGAACAAAATCACCAAAGCCAATGGTAGTTAATGTTATGAAACAAAAGTATGCTGAGTCTAAAAAACTCCATCCTTCCCATCTCATGAAAAGAGCCGCACCACAAAGAATGTAAGTTACCACAAGAAACACACAGAGCCAGATTGGAACTGGTTTTGTTCTACTATGTCCAATGCTTGACTCCTCGTAATCATAACTCATAATGCCATAATCATCGAAATCGTCGTAATCTACATCTTCACGTAGCCGTGAAAGTCGTGTAGGACGCTGTCTATGTGAATGTTGACGACTAATAGCAAATCCCATAGGAGACATAATCCTTGGACGGCCTAACGTTGAAGGTGAACTACCTTCTTCTAAATGACTGAAAGAAGCACTACCTAGATATCCAGGAGATAATCTTTCATTCCTTTGCTTGTCAATATTTCCTATTAAGTCCCGTGATATGGTTTGAGGAGAAGGATGTAATGGAGGTGGAATTGGTATATCTAGTGTTAAGTGTTGTTGCATATTTTTCTCCAACTCATTTCGTTGGTCACTGGAACGAGATAGTCGGTTAAGCCTTCCAGTGTTCTCACGATCCAATGCGTACTTGTTGAAGAGTACAGGCGTTTGAACATCACTTATATGGCCCTCTACCTCAGCGATATTCTTGATTTCTAGAACAATCAAATGTATTCATACAATTTTACAAATTTTGTGGATTTAAACATAATATATTATTTTTAATTTACAATATAAATCTAAGTTAATAACTAAAGTAATATTAAAATAAATATTTTTAATATGAGTTAAACTTGTGAAAAGAGAATAGTTTGATAATAAAGTTAACTCCCGATTATCCGCGGCATTGTAGGAGACAAGTGCTGCGGATAACACAAAACCGCGGGTTATCAGAATAGTTAGTAAAACAAGAGATTGTAGTGCATTCAATTCAAACTAATACTCACCTATTGTAACTATGTATATGAACACATAATTATATTTCACGTACTTAAATAATAAAATAAACACTTTAAATCAGTCTACAGTACTAATTCAATGTGATTAAATTACATTTTTGTTCAGCTTTTCAAAAATAAATTATCTTTTGTCTTGCATTTATAGTCCTGAAATGGAATTGCCATATAATAATGTTTTTTGCTGCATAGCTTTGAAATAGCCTGCCCTTCCCCTTTTCTCAGGGACCCTGAGGTTCCCCAGTGCAATAACATTTATTTGGTGGTTCTCCATAACCGAAACTTAGAGAAACGCTACTCTAGAAGCTATTTGGAGTAATTTTAATTGTAATAGGAGTTTTATGCGTCCTTCTACCACACACAACAACACAAAATCTTACACTTGTGTGTGTGCCATGGGTGCCTGCGTGTGATTTCCTCAACTTATTTTATTTTAACAATAGACCTACTGTTAAGTGGAAGGCTAAAAACACTTTGGAGAAGAACATTTTGATTCATATTTAATCGAAGAAAAATTTACAACAAACAGATATAGTGTTCGTTTGAAATGTTTTAAAAAAACTACACAGATCTCGATAAATGGTGTTAAAAGTCAGTTATCATTTTTGATTAAGCCCCGTCTTCCAAGATGTATTGTTATTACATTTTAAATTTATGATGGGTCAGTCAACAGCTGGTTAGGTGTTATTCAAATTAAGAATCTTGGGGTATGTTCATATTCTTTCTCCCCTATTATATTTTCAAAATAATATAAACGTACTAATAAAACTTTTTAATCTACTCTCCGTGCACCCTGGAATGTTGAAGTATTAACTTGTCGGATTACACTATGACCCTATATTATAAGCTGTTCCATTGTTGAATAATGAAAGGTAAAGCTTGCTACTTTACAAGACGTAGGGTACATTAATTTTCTTGTTTTGTTTAATTTATCTTTGTGCAAGGCTATATTCTAGCTTAATATTCGAGACTATGATAGAGGAGTGAAATAAATATAGAATGAGCATGTTTATTATAAAGGTTTCAAACTCTCTCTGAAAAGGTAGATTTTCTCTGTGTCAGGTCCACTGCCAATAAACCAGCACTTAGAATTCATATGTAAAATATTTATGTGGCTACACAATTACTACTTAGTCGGCATAAGATTATGGGTTAATACTCGTATTTTTCAAAGGAGAGGTGACTTATATTCATTACCTCAGTGCAGGGATGTGATAATACGAAATGTTACCTATCAATATCAATAAAATGATGCTAATTAACGTCACTTATGCTCACTAAGGACCCGCATGAGGCTATAACCAGTGTATTAAATATATTCTGGGGACCACTAGCTACTGTATAGTATGCCAATATTTTTTTCAGTGAAATACACAGGATGTTTCAGTGAAAGCGTGCAAAAAATAAACAGGACATATGGGATGCTCTACCGAACATTTTGAGACAGGGAACGTGGTGGGGTCTTCGAAGCCAGCTAAGGGCGATATGGGCCTAAAGATGTGGGGGAGAGCCTGAAGGCTATTTCATATGAGGATATCTCAAATCACTTGTGTATGAGAACCCGGTGGACACAGAGTTGAAATTAATTGCCAAGATTGTCGTCGCCTGCGATGTGGTTCGCAACACGCATGGAATATTTGAACGGGTGCGGCAGAATCTCGTACGCTGATATCATGCTTGCATTGGGGTTGGTGGCCGTCATTTTGAGCAACTGTTGCAGTAGCGGATTTAGGCTTAAGCCCGTGAGGCCCGGGCCTAGGGCGGCAGATTTTGAGGAGCGCCAAAAATTTTAATTGAAATAATTTATATTTTAATTACAAGCAATTTATTATTAATTCTATATTTAATTGTTATGTTAAAAAAAAAATGTTTAATTTATACCTGAATTAGATTTCTTATTATTATTGTTATTATTTTCATTATTTTATACACACACACATATATGTATATATATGTTTATATATATACTGTTACAAAAAAAAAGGGCGCCATATCGTCTCGGGCCTAGGGCGTCCTCAAACCTAAATCCGCTACTGAACTGTTGTGAGGTACGAAATGGTAGGTTTCCTTCTGTTTGTCAATGATATGGAATACTGTAAGGTACATTACTACCTGTACGTAATATTACAACTAAATGTAAATATTCTACATGTAATGATTAGCTGTAAATAAACCGGCCATCAGTAACAGTGTTAGACATGGTTAAGTCTATATCCCCCTTAGCTGGCTTCGCAGACCCCACGTTACCTGTCTCAAAATAATTGGTAGATCATCCCCTATGTCCTGTTAATTTTTTGCATGCTTTCAATTAAACATCCTGTATATCTTTTAAATATTTGAATAACATCCCATACTCAGTGGAATGAGGATAACCCTATAATATGTAGCTATCTCTCAATAGTTCCGCCACTATGACCGTCTAGAATAGTCTACCGGTTGCCAGGTCCTTATTTTCATGTCGTGTTTGTTCTTTCGACTTACGCCCTCCTCCCCTTGCCCCTTCTCTCTGTGAATACAATTATGGGTATATATTGGGATGTTGGGTTTCAATGGTCACTCATTATACCGCCGACTGACCTAGGTGAGGACGGTGACTTAGAGGCCGGGATCTATTATTAAATATTCAAAATTCATTTCCGGCGTAATAGGGGATATCTTATCAAAATTATTGTCTGGGGCTTAAACTCATTTAAACTTTAACTATGAAATGATTCTCGCAGTTCATTGCAAATGCGGTTGCCTTTCCGTCTCCTTATTCGAGGTTTAATTCAATTAGTCTGTGCAATTTCACTTTAATTGTATATATTTAATGTATATATTTTCAGGCCACGCTGTGGTAAACTTTGCGTCTCGGGCTTACCACCCGTCCTTTCTTGATACCATTAGCATATGTATTGTATAGGCCTATGGGTTACTGTTCTAACGTAGAGCAAAGGGCAATAGTATGTTAGTTTAGGGACTTGGTCCAAAGATATATTCTTTGTATTATTACCGTTCAGCATTGTGTTGATTTCTTTTGGTTTGAAGGTGCGTATTTATTTTACTTTTTGTTATTATTACCAAAATTAATGTTTGTAAGGAGTTATTATAAAGTATTGTTTTTTACACTTACTAAACAAGTTAATGGAAGTATAAAATTTGTGCCTCTATGTAAGGGCTATGTAAATATTAAATTGTCAGTGACCTGGTGGTCTAGGGGTAAGGTGTCAGACTTCTATGCTGGTGGCCGGGGTTCAATCCTCGGTCCCGGCAAAGATTTATCTGATTACCAAACACTTCCTTCACCTCTGACAAGACATCTTGTGAATGTGAGGAATTCCAGGTCTCCACCGTGGTTCGGATTTCAAGTTAAACTGTAGGTCCTCATTTCATCTCACAATAACCCTACCATTACACATTATCGTAAGTGCGTATAACCCGAACGGGTAGTAAGACGCGGTGCTAATAATAATAATAATAAATATTAAATTTATCATGATTAATGATCATGTTTATTGCAGTTTGCTTGAAGGCACGTGTTAGGATAACTGGTCACATTAGTGCTAATGTTATTAATGTAGAAACATTTGTTAGAGGAAATAACGGAGTTATTGCATTTCTCTCTAAATGCGCGGGGTATACAAACTTTGAACCATAGACTTCCAGGATGACTATTTATATTTGTAACTTTAGATTTATGATGGTATATATTGCGGTTCTATGTTGAACGCGTTTGTTGTACTGGCAACCAACTAGTTACTATATATATCTTTTTCAATTTTCAGGTATTGTAAAGTCTATAAATTCCATTATCTAAATGGAGTTATCTCTCTCTATATCTGGGAGGATAAGCGCTTCACGCGATGTTATTATATTTTTGTTCTAATTATGTATTTACCTTTTTGATTGTTCTATATAAAATAAAGAAACATTTTTATTGTCAGGTAAACTTCTTGACTGATTTTCCCGTCACGCTTCCTTTTATTATAACAAGAGGTTTACATTTGGTAGAAGCTAATGACTGCGCATGCGTGAATATCACCAGGACGACATTAAAAGGCACGAGAAAAGTGGCATCTGTTAACAGTTTGGAATAATGTTACTTTGTGTGGCTACAGTTGCGAATGAGTCACAAAGTACAATAAAGCCATTTCCCCCACTGATTTATATAACTTTGTGTGGTAGCACTTGCAAAAAATTCACATCTCTCCCCTTCTATCTAAGTGATTGAAGGTCAAATTATTGTTGTGAGGATAATTCTTTAATGTGAGAATAACTTATTTTGATGATGATTTCAAAGTAGCTATTATAAATGTGGGTGTTAAGATACTTCTATAGTGTAAGGATAACTGAATTGTCAGAATAACATCTATCGATGACTGAAGTCTTAAAATATATTGATGACTGATGATAAAGCAGTATTTCAATTAAATAAATTAAAATAATCTTTATTAATTTGTATAGATATTACTATACTTAAAAATATTTAGTTTAGTTTATTGTGTTGAATTTTATAATACGGTATCCCTATTTAGTTGTATCATAATTGATGTGAAACTAAGTTATTACGATTATTTTCTACGTTTTAAATATGACTGAAATCTTTCTAATTTCTGTTTTGACCAGCCTGTTCTCAGAGGGGTGCTTCACAGTAAGATAAAACAAGACATGAAGCGGGGGTGTATCTGTGAGAGAAGCCTATGTTTGTATTAGACTTGTGTAAATTAATTAATTATATTAAAATCTATCAAATCCGCATACATTTAGGCCTTCAGTTGGCACAGGATTCTTATTTATTATTTTGAATAGTTATTACCCTGTGCTGCAGTGGTTTTCTTGCCAGCCACCGAATGATTAGAAGTCTTTGATGGTACCTGAAGAACAGTGTCGGAAAACCGGGAGTGGGTGGAAGCTCTATTGCCCTGAATTGTACCAGCATCTCGTTCCCCGTCGTTGTTATACCTGGTGATGTAAAACGTGTGAAGCATGAAAAAATATAATGTTTACAATAGCCTAAAATACATCACAATACAATACTATAGCTATATTGTTGTTCATATTGAACCAACTATCGGAAATTGAGAGATGTTTATTTAACTTATTTTTCATTACCAGTATAAAAAGAGACAGAGGTTTTTCCTTCAGCACTTCAACATTGAGACGTACCAAATGTTTTATATATATATATATATATATATATATATATATAACCAGTGCCAGATTTAAAGGGGGAGAGGGGGATAGCCTCAGGGCCCTCACAAACCTCCACGATAAAAACTATATTAACCTTAATTCTTCTATTGTACAGGCCTTCTTGTATCTTGGATTTTTATCTAAGCACTTTTTGATACTACAAACAAAATAGAAAATCTAACTTACCCATGAATATGACTTTGAGACTACTTTACATTGAAAGAAATGTCCAATTTTGAGTATATTTTATCTACGAAATAACTTATTGTTAAAATGTTGTAGTTCATTAAAAAATTAAATATATTCTTATAAAATCAATATTTTTTTAGTTATAATAAAATATATATAATTATTTTTCATTCATGTAACTTTTGTAGAAAGAAACTTTCCTTTTTTCTCGATGTTTCTGTAACACTGTATATTATTTCATCTATGCACTTTGGTGGAGTGTTTATTCAACAATATATGTGATTTCGTTTCAAAAATCATACGAGTTTTTAATAATATGATAAACGAGAAAAAAAAGTAGGTTCAGAGCACCTTGCCATTTATTTGGTAGGTGTCAAGCAAGGTATCATTTAATGCAAAACAAAATTTGGAGCCAGTACGTTAATTGACAAATGAAGCCAAATTAATTAATTATTATCATTATCATTAGAATTATTATTATTATTGCAGTTTAGAGGAGCGTCAACAAATACAAGTCATTAGCGCCCCTTATTTTTTCTTAGCATAGTAAAATACTCTAAGTAAGAACAGGAAACTTTACTTGAATACTAGTGTTATTTAATTGGTATTGATTATTGTCTATGAAAATAGACAGTTGCAGATCGCATGAATATACGTCAAAGTCTATGAAAACTAATTTAGTAACTTTTATAACAATCAAAATGTTCCCTCTTAGGGGTCGTTCATAAACCATGTAACGCTTTGAGGGGGCGGAGGGGTGATTTCAAATGTCTATATGCTGTTACATGGGGGGAGGGTCGGGTACATCAAAGTGTTACATAACACAGATCTTAGACTCAAATTCTAATGTTCAAAAATAATATTATTGTTCATGTTTTCACCTTTGATAAACACACTTATAGATAACTTCCGAATATCTGTGGCGCTGAAAATACAAATTTAGCACTTACTTTTTCTCAATTAATATTTCGAATGCGCTTAGGTGTTAATGTCTGCCCGAGACTACGAACGCCAAGCACATTCAAAAACACATATTTTCATGCGCATGACAGTGACATGTTTATAACCACCACAATTGTTTAAACTTGTTCAATCTACTAACCCACTCACGTTCTTTTAGTTGAATAGCAACTGTCAGTCGAAACAGCCTATTTGGGCACTCATCATGTATCGCAACTACAGAAAAGGGCCATCCTAGTTAGCGCATATTAGTGCACTTACTCAGATTGCAAACCTGGCATCCATAACATAAATATAGCAGAGGTTTATCCTCATAAACCTGAGGAATAAGAGCTCGAGGTCTTTATGTCTGTATGAATAATAATATTCTCTGAAATAATTTATAATCAGGATTTAAAATGGATTTTAAGAAGTATTAAATCTGAAGCCCTCCTTTAGTATGAAAAAAATACATTTATTCTTGATGAGAAAATCTACGTAACACTGTTTGGGGGAGGGGGGAGTCTAAATGTCTACATGGTGCTACATGGGGGGAGAGGAGCTAAAAAGGTAAGAATAAAGCGTTACGTGTTTTATGGACGACCCCTTATCTAAATGAAACCTGACCTGCATTCAGTGTCCGAGTAGGATGACCTGGTCATACATTCAGATAGTCCAAGGGCGCTGTCAGCAGATCTGGTAGAGATTCGTCCAGACCTCTTGAAGGAGGATGTCCGAGATCGGCCAGAATAGCGACCACTGTGGACAAACATGGATCATCACTCTGTGGTGGTGGAACAGGAAAAGTGGGGAGGGGGGGGGCAATGCCCCCACATGGAATAAACTTGCCTTATCTAGATATTTTTCACTCCCCTCTCTTATTCTCGATTAAGAATTTGAAAGATGGCCTTATTTATGTTTTGTCACGCAACACTACTTTTAATTTTTAAATTTTTCATCTAAGCAAAAGGTTTATAGACGAAAACAAAGCTTAAGATACGATTATATAACTGAATTTCTCCTTTTTTATGTAATATATGCCATTTAATCACTAGTTGGTTCGAAGATGGCAAAGGTTATTGTCGTTGTCGAAGTGAAGAATATATGACTTTCGACTCTTTATTTTTTAAGCTTCGCACAAGCCTAGTAGTTTCTTTACAAATTTTAAAGAGTTTGCTAGCTAACCTTTGTCTGGCTGTGCTTCTGACACTCCTGCCTCTTCTAGAAAGTGTTTTTTTGGGCTTCCTGGTACAGATATAGCAGCACACGCGCCAATACAAGAACCTGAAGGACTGGGCCATAATATCACCAATGTTAGACAAACATAGAAGCATCAAGGGGATGCCCAAAATAGCGTAAAATATAGTCACAACTTTACCCCATTGGGTTTTTGGAGCTATATGGCCATAACCTAAAACAAAAATATACAAATGTGTTTACTCTAGAGTAGTTATTTGTATTTTAATTAGAACATAACATATATTTGTAGAAGTAAATTAGTAAAAACAATTCATATTCCATTTTCCTAAATATTTAAAGATGTTTTTCTTCATAATCTTCAGCTGCTTTATATGTTGTATTATAATAGTTTATGTAAACGTTATCACATTCTTAATACAAAAAAATAATACAACAAAATGGAATTGTTGTTGAAGGGCTGAGAACAAAAACAATTTGACGTTTATCTCAAATTTAGTTCCATGTATATAATAAACGTATGTTAAAAGACAAGTGTAGCTTTTCAAATATTGCTGATATGTTTATGAAACATTACAGTCAGGATCTACTTTAATATCTCCAGTCGACATTACTGTATCAACTCACAGAGGACAGTCAGGATCTAGTCTAGTGTATCCAGTCAACATTCCTGGGCAAGCTCATATAGGTCAGTCAGGATCTAGTCTAATGTATCTAGTTGACATTTCAGGACCGACTCACGGAGGTGAGTCAGAAACTAGATAATGTCCCAAGTCGACGTTCCAAGACCAACTCACAGAAGTTAGTTAGGAGCTAGTCTAATGTCTCCAGTCAATATTCCTGGACCAAATTACAGGGGTCAGTCAGGACCTAGTATAATATCTCGAGTCGACATTCCTGGACCAGGTCCTCAGGATCTAATTTAATACATCCAGTCGACATTCCTGGAACCACTCACAGAAGTCAGTTAGTAGCTAGTCTAATATCTCAGGTCGCCACGCCTGAACCAACTCACAGAGGTCAGTTAGAGGCTAATTTAATATATCCTGTTTATATTCCTGGATAAACTCACATATGTCGGTCAGGATCTTGTTTAGTGTCCCAAGTCAGCATTTCTGAACCAACTCACAGAAATAAGACAAGATCTAGCCTAATACCTTCAGTTGAGATTCCTGGACCAACTCTAAGAGCTCAGTCAGGATCTATTTTAATGCATCCAGTCGATGTTCCTGGACCAACTCACAGAACAGTCAAGTTCTATGAACGAGAAAATTTAAATATTATTTATGACAAGGTGCATTATTATTATTAGCACCACGTCTTACTATCCGTTCGGGTTATACGCACTTACGCTAATGTGTAATAATGGTAGGGTGATTGTGAGATGAAATGGAGGACCTACAGTTTAACAGTGGAATCTGAACCACGGTGGAAGTCTGGCATTCCCCACATTCACAAGTTTTTATTAATTCACGTCTTGTCAGAGCTGAAGGAAAGGTTTGGTAATCAGATAAACCTGTGCCGGGACCTAGGATTGAACCCCGGACCACCAGCACAGAAGTCCGACACCTTACCCCTAGACCACCAGGTCACCGACAAGGTGCAGATACCTTTATTAATAATTCCTCTGGATTATGAATAAAATATGTTTAATTTGTTGGTTTTTAAACCTAGGTGCTATAGTTAACTTAATTAAACTGTACATATAATTAGAAGGCAATATTGATCATGGGATATATATAATTAGAAGGCTATAGTGATCATGGGATATATATATATATATATATCAAAGTTTATTCTAGAGGAAAATTCAAAATGAACTCGACACCAGAGAAAAGGTACCGTGAGTACATAATGTATTTTGAAATTTTCATAACATAATAGAAATTAATTTTCAGACCTGTATAAGACAAATTAATTATAGCACTAAACAACCTAAAAAAATCTAACCTTCATTTATAAGATAATGGGAGGTAAGACATTGTTTTAAAAATATATTTTTGTAAGTTATTACGTAAGAGTGGAATAAAGTGATGGTGAACTATTATTATTATTAGCACCGCGTCTTACTACCCGTTCGGGTTATACACACTTACGCTAATGTGTAATGGTAGGGTGATATGTGAGATGAAATGGAGGACCTACAGCTTAACGTGGGATCAGAATCACGGTGGAGGTCTGGCATTCCTCACATTCACAAGTTGTGATTGATACACGTATTGTCAGAGGTGAAGGAAGGGGATGGTGAACTAAATTAATTATATTTTTATTCGATGAATTCTAACATTTTATATGAAAAGGTCGCGTATAATTGGCTATGGCCGAAAATATGCTTGAGCAGATACTTGTATACACGAAGCATGTTCAAGGTTTAAACTTATAACAAACTTCTTTTTCTTTGGTCCTCCACTCTTGAGTTGATTGACAGCAGCCCTCTATTCTTACATTCTTGCTTTCTCTTTCATTTTTGATAGTTTTTACAGCAAGCGTCTTGTAACTTATTTATACTAAATAAAACACAAGTTTAACTGGGAACTTCCTTTGTCTTAAATAAAGAGGATGAAAGTTTCTACAGGTGCCAAATCGATTCTCAGTAAGAAACATATATTCCCTTGAGGTAAACCAGCTCAAATTGCTGCATTGTTTTACTTTCATCCAATTTAGTCTTCCCTCGGCAGATTTATTTAGATAGCACCTGTTTAGTACTTAAGTTTACAAGGATCATAATTATACTTCCTATATTAATATTTAACTTAAGTAGAGGTATTCCCGAGGCCATAAAACTGTTTAAAAACTCTATTGGGTAGTTTGCCTTTTTCTTGCTCATCCTTAAAGTCGATTTAATTCAAATTAATATAATAATGGCCCTCTCCCTCTAAATTACTGAATACATAATCATTTATTCGTGCAAATATGCCATTTCTCAGACAAAGAATGGCCATTCAAACTACAAGTTGGGCCCAGCCTATTTCCAAATGTTTCGTGAAATACAGAGTCGTATCTCAATTCTACCTCTGGAACTTCTATGATAACTTCTTTCAAGCTTTATTTTTTCAGTTTGGCATTACTCAATTGCATTAGACAACAACGAAAGCTACTGTTTATTTTCCGAACATTATTGTTTAACTTGTTAATTTTAAAATCCTTCCCCGGCTGAGAATATTTATTACTTGTCTGAATGATTCATGTCCTATAATCATGCATAAGAATTGTTAATCATTACCTGAAGTCATCTCCCAACGTTAAAATTTTTCTCTCAGATGGGAGATTATTATTTATTATAACCTATTCTGCAAAAATTGATGGACTGCATCTAGTGTATGGCTCAGAGCCATGGTTGACTCATCACATATTGGCAATTTGGCCTCTGGTGGCGTTAAAATTATTCTACGGCAAACTTTTTCTTCCTTGATCATGCCTAACATATCTTGGATGATTTCTGGGAAGCTATGTGGAGGTTTCCTCAAGTCAAAGTTTTACCACGTTCTACCATGCAGGATCAGTATGTTTTGTATATCTTGGAGAGCAAAATTTTCACAATCAAAACATTAGGGAGCATGATTATTATGTTTCGTGGAAAATTTATCTGTGAATACATCAAAAAAATCTTCTCGCAACCTCTGTGGCTCAGCCGATGAACCAAATACACTAATGTATGTGAAGAGCTGCCTGAGAGAATATGACATTTTTACTAAAATTGCTTCTTTATTTCAATGTATCTTCCCACATACTTTCATTTTCAATGTAACTTTTAGTTAGAATGGTTAATAATTTGTCTGACTTCATATGTATGTAAATGTAAGCTCAAATTAAATAATTATGTTGAACGTAAAACGGGTAGATTTTATTAGCCAAAGAAACACTTTTTAATTTCTCTTGACACTTCTAAGAGAAATTATTGTGATCCTCAAAAATTGAACTCAAGATTTTGATAAATATCGACGTTTCATGAGTTTGTGAAAAAAAAAAATATATTTTCGCACTGCCATTTGTATGTCTGTCCGTCTTTCTGTTTGTACCTCGGCCTAGAGTCGAAAATATTTTACCAATTGATCTAAAACATGGTATCTGGGGATTTCATAAGGTCCCCGTTAGCTGTTTTTGGAATAAGATATCTAACCCTAAGTTTAAGGGTAGTTTACTAAAAGGAAAAAGAAAAATAATCAATTTTCTCAAAATTCTATCTAACAATTTTGATTATATTTTATATCTTGACTAAACAAAATGGCGATTCTAATTTTTTCATGAAAATGACTTTGATGATGCCTTACATGAGGGAAATTTTCCAATTTGCATCATTTCTTCGCAACTATTTGGGATGTGAGTAATATATAACTGTAAGGTTGTAGTACAATTAAAAATTTAAATATTTTGTTTAAATATATTTTTATAAAACCAATAGTTTATAAGCCATACGCAAATATATACACTTTTTAATTCAGGTCTTAAAAATTAATTTGTTTCTTATGCTCTTTGGTGGACAGAAATATTTCTCTCTATTCACTTTTTTTTTATAACAGTATTCTTAGTTTCTTATGTAATATAGTAAGTAAGTAATAGTGTATATTATTTCATTTATGATCTTTGGTGTAGTCTTTCTACAACAATGTATAGACTTATTATTTATTTTCACAAATCTTACGAGTTTTTCTCTCGAAATTTATTTTGTTGAGTGAAAATTGGTGTTCTGGAAAGTGCTCCATTGTACTATTCCCCTTGATGAATTATCTTAGTGAACTTACATATTTAACAAGCTAAAAAATGTGCCAAATATTTCCATCAACAAGAGTGAACAATCTTGTTGCATAAAGGCAATGCAGAACTTTTCAAAAACTATATGGTGGTCCATTTTTCATTTTAATAGACAGTCGACGAGGAAGCACTGTTATAGTCTTTAATAATATTTATAAGACAGTATCTTAGGTACTGTGCAATTCATTTCAACAATGGAGAAATCATCCATAAAGGATTAATTACATGTGCATTTCAATCGATCAATATATTTGATTGGTTACTAATAGTATTATATACGTTGTATAATGTTGTTGCTTGACATTTCCTATGTTAACATATTTAATTCTGATAAGATTTATTTTAAAGAAGCAATTTTATTAATCATTATGTAAAGGGAAAATTCATTGGTTTTTCAAAATCCCTTACTAGCTATGAGACTGCTAGAATGGCAACAAAAGAAATAGTAAAACAAATATTTAATTTCATTGTTAGGATGTTAATTATTTTAAAATAATATAATTTTTTTTTAAATCAAGGGATTGACTGGAAAACATATTTATAAGAGGCTGGTAGGAAGATCTAGAAGAATAATGGAGGATGATATTAAAATGGACTTGAAAGCGATAGGGTGTAATGCAGTGGAATGGATAAAACTGTGTAGTGTACTTTTTCCAATGTTACAATTAAATCAAGACTTATATAGTTATTTGAAATACCATTATCATTGTTGACGGTGATCTGGCGGTCTAGGGGTAAGGTGTCAGACTTCTATGCTGGCGGCCGGGGTTCAATCCTCGGTCCCGGCAAAGATTTATCTAATTACCAAACCTTCCCTTCACCTCTGACAAGACATCTTGTGAATGTGAGGAATGCCAGGCCTCCACCGTGGTTCGGATTCCACGTTAAACTGTAAGTCCTCCATTTCATCTCACAATCACCCTACCATTACACATTAGCGNGTTAAACTGTAAGTCCTCCATTTCATCTCACAATCACCCTACCATTACACATTAGCGTAAGTGCGTATAACACGAACGGGTATTAAGACGTGGTGCTAATAATAATAATAATAACATTGTTGACATGAAAAATGTGCTTACTAATCATTCTATCCTTTTAAGATATATATGGCCAACTATACTAAGATAATTACCATCAGCCTGAAGTGGTGAAAGTAGAACACATATTTGTAACTAATACGTTCAATAGAAGAACTGCATAACTAGAATGGAAATGTATGTAACTAGACAGTTCTCGCATAAATCCCCTAAATTGTTCTCCAAGTAAATAAAACAGCTTGTTACAAGAATTGCAAGCACGTGGAGTACATTCTACCATTTCTGTCCTTCCATCGATATACTATCAATTAAAATTAAAAACAGATCACCGGGTAGTTTTCGAAAAGTTTTGTAATGCCACAATGCAAAAAGAATGTTAGCTCATATTGTTAGAAAACTCAACTACTTTTTACAGCATTAAATATAGAAATGCACAAAGTTTAATCGTTTATGATTAAATACTATTTCAACAATGCGTCGGCCTCGCTCATCTTCAAGCTTTTGGCTAATATTTCCTAGGGCCCCCCACAACCCATATTGATCCAATGTAGTTTTATTGTAAAATTTAAAAATAAATTACCAAAGACTATTTGTTTTTAGTATTGATTCCCATAATTATGATACACTGCCGCCAAGCCAGAATTAGGTTTCTTGATAGGGAAATAACATCAAAGCTAATATAATCAAATAATTTTTTAACTGCACTTACACAAACTAGGTTTAAAAATACCTATCTTAACTGTCAAATTAAAACTAAATACAAATATTTAGCTGATCTAAATAAATTATTTCACACAGTTAAAAATAAATACAAATGCACAACTTAGTAAAACGTAAAAAGAAATAAAGACAACATAATACATCCCTTTAACCATAGCAAGTATATATTTATTAATTAATAATTAAAAAGTGTATAGCTCTGTATACAATTGAGTATACAAAAACATGTTTTAAAGCAGTTTCAGTATGTATTACATCAACGTGGTAAGTTATACTTTTGCACTGAAACAAAACATTCGGAATTTATTTTAGTTGTTTTACATAATTGCCGACGCTAACAGTACCAAATTAAAATTTATTGTCATTGAACAAAAGCATCCAACAATTCTGGGAGCAAGCATTCAAAGATTTTTTTATTGTCAAAGAAAATACTTAAGCTTTTAATTGGATGCTGCTTTTTCGTCTAGTTTTCATATTTGTTGAGATCGTGAAAATAGTATTTTTCAACATATATTAACAAGAGTGGAGACCAAAAAAATAGCTTAAGAGATATTTTAATCTATTTTTGAGAACTTAAGGCTGAGAAAAAGACCTCTCACATGCTACTTGCGTACAGAGTCATTACAAATTTGAAAGCGACGGCGTTCAGGTTAATGAAGAATTCGGATCGTGCTGATATTTAATGTAAACCAGAAAATGCTCAACGTTAACACTTAGAACATTTTTCGAGGCTGGAATGTTCTTTCATACAAAGTTCGAAATTAGCATCTTGGTCTTAGACATCATCAAGCTCGTCCTCATCTTCAGACTCACTATACCCAATATCATCATTTCTGAGGGAACAGCAGGTTTTATGGAGAAAAGCTTTATCTTCACTCTCCCTCGGTTAACTGTTGCCAATCTCCTCTCTTTCAGTTATGTCGGAAGGGAGTTTGCCGAGGTACGAAGGAGCTACCGGCAGCAGCAGAGCTTCAAAATAAATTATCTTGTGTTTATGGACTTTTTAGAACAGTAAAAATTATTATTTTTTGATCGTATTTCGTATTTCAGTAAGATCTTCTTTCATATTTAGAGAAAGTTGTCTTTAGAAAATGTTGAGTAAATGTTTCTCATTCTTTGAGGAGTTTTAAGAAATAGTATTAATTTGTTTAGCTTTAATTTTCTCCGATAGTGTTTAGACTGTGTGTCGCGCTTTTAGACAAAATTACTGATACTAGAACGGTCACGAAAAATAAATCTACAATCGTTAACACCATCAGTACATTTTTAATTTTACTCCATTTGTCAAGAAATGTAATGATTCAAAATTTTGCTTTGCAGTAAAAACTACCTTGCTTCACATTTACTGAATAAATAGTACGGTGCTTAGCACATATTTACTCTTTTATCTTAAAATAGATACATTTATTAACCACTTGTAGGGTGTGTAAAATGAAATAACATATAATGTTGCAGAAACACTCCACCAAAGAGCGTAAATAAAATAATATACCATGTTACAGAAAAATTGAGTAAAAAAGGAATATCACTGGCCACCAAAGAGGATAACAATCAATTAAATATTTCAAAGACCAGAGTGAAATGTATATTTGATTATAGCTCAGAATATAAAACTATATTTCAAATAAAATATTTGTTTTAATAGTACTACAACTTATCAATGATACATTCTTTCGTATCTCAAATAGCTGCGGGGATATGATCAAAATTGTATGTTTCCGTCAATGTAAGGTACCCTCAAAGTCATTTTCATAGGAAAGCAGGGGGTATGTAAAGTACCCTCAAAGTAATTTTCATAGGAAAGCAAGAGAATGTAACGTACCCTCAAAGTTATTTTCATAGAAAAGCAAGAGAATGTAAAGTACCCTCAAATTTATTTTCATAGGAAAGCAAGAGAATGTAAAGTACCCTCAAAGTTATTTTCATAGGAAAGCAGGGGGTATGTAAAGTACCCTCGAAGTAATTTTCATGGGAAAGTGAGAATATATAAACTACCCTCTCAGAGTTATTTTCATGGGAAAGTGAGAGTATATAAACTACCCTCTCAAAGTTATTTTCATGGGAAAGTTAAAGTTCCCTTTTTTTTATGTCAAACATTGTCTGGGTACAAATCTTAATCAAAATCATTTTAGTGGATTTTCAGGGAAAAAATCATGATTTCTCCTTTTTCTCCTTAGTAAAATACCCTTATTTTTAAGGTTATACGTCTAATTACAATAAAAACCCTTGGATAACCTCATAAACACCCTATATACAATAACAAATCCCTCCCGACGACCCCCCCTCCCCCATTATATTTCAAATTCTCTTAAATTATCGAATATAGAAATGAAAAATTGCCTTAAATCAAACGCCAAATTACTTTTAGAATCATTATATCATCAAATATCTGCCGTAAAAGACCAGAGGCAACACCACCTAGACTACACAAGGCCTCGGCGCTGAGTTGTGACGTCACTCTAAGCCGGCAAGAGAGTTGAGCAGACA